>NJDC01010731.1:0-11171 GCA_002245475.1 Calephelis virginiensis | reverse complement strand
GAAAAATGAAGATGGCGTTCTTATCTACAAGATATTAAAATTTATTATGGTAAAATTTCGACCAACGGGGACCACTAGTAGGTATTAAGTTAAAAAATGAGTAACACTTACAAAAAAATGTAGAAAGGATTTTATGTACTCGTAGCACGTTTACAATGTGGTACAAGTGTAAGAAATTAAAAGCTATGAAACAAGTATGTATAATATAACTATATTAGCTGGTTTTCTTTTTACGTGAGAAAAATTTCGTGTAATTTGGAGTTACCTTTTGAAAAAGAAACATGCCCAAAATTTTTGTTTATTTTTAGAGTTGGAGATGTGAGTTTTTTACACCATATTAAAAGAATAATTAATTTTACCGTTTGACATAATTTTATTACAAGACATAACATTATTACTATAATTAAACTGTATTTCAATTTGTTGGATGTTATTTTTACAATTAAATATTTAATAAAATTGATCTCCACTTTAGACGAAAAAAAACCTTATTCTGTAGTCTAGTGGTCCATTATTGAACTTTACTACATGAGGCACTAGGTTCGATTCCCCGTTCGGTGAATTTAAGGTGTGATTTTTATATTTCCTAATGAAAAACAATGTTGCTTGGGATTGGATAAGAAACCCAATTGGCGATAGGTTTGTCACCTTTCACTTTGTAACCTGTGTGACCACTGACCAACCAGTACTTTCAGCTAAAAGTGGTTGACTGTACCACTGGCTACCTCTTCGGAATTAGGTACGGGCATCAAAAATTATTACCTACAAAACTTGGAGTTGGTAGCTATACGTCGTTTATTGTTTACTACAGACGTCCTAGTGTTGTAAACACTTACAAATAAAAAACTTCAACGCTTTTGAAGTACTTCACGCTTGCTACGTTGTAAAAATGTATGAGTCTAAAAGCTTCGAAATAAACAGTTATATTATCTGCCATTTGTTTCACGTGAGAAATGCTTGCGTGTGTCTTTGGAATTAATCATTGGGAAAGCGCTCACTCGAGCGTGCTTTTTTATTTATTTACTCAAGATGAACAGGATTTTTTCTTTTTTAACACTAGAAAAGTAATCTCGATTCTACTTGCAGCCGGTTAAATTAATCTTAAGTGCTAATAAAAGTTTACACTGTTGGTTAGTTTATTTCGATCTTGTTAGCGTAGTATTCGAAAAAAAAGTCGACAGAAATAATTATTATTATTTAGACATTCTCCATACTGGGCATACAGTTACTATTATAGACAGATTTTTTAATAACTACATACATGACTAAGGTACAAAGTTTACGAGGTTAAGGTCGATAGAGTTAGAAGCCTTATTCTACATGACATTTAATAACTTTTGGACAGTGCGAGCCATATTGATTCGTCTTGGCAACATTATACATGAACTGTTTTGTTGCCACTCAATTTTTTAAATCTCCCACGATATTTAGGTGTCAATATTTATAAAAAAGGTTCTTAAAAAACCTTCTTAAAGACTTATCATATTATTGCTAAAATTATTTTCTTAAAGTAATTTTTATTTAAGTCCGTTCTTAAAAGTTTTTAAAGTAGATAAAAATGTTCACTTTCAAAATATTTAAGAAAGTAGAGATTTTTGTCATTTATTTCAAGAGATTGAAATGTTCTTCCCGTAATGACTTTTTTGGATATAATATCCTCTATAGATTTTAAATATTTTATTCATATACAAAGACTAAGTTTCCTAAGGCTTAAGTTGACATTACACTCTTTAAAATAACTATAACACCTAGTATAACGACAAATTTATCAAAGCCTTTTCTCTATGTTTATTAGTAAGTGTCTCCGAGCATCGGCCCCCCAGTAAGTATGGAGGTAAGATCTACTAGTTCTTCAGCTGTTCTTCAGCTGCCAGGATGCAAGACTTTGTCAACTTATACAGAAGGGTTTCACTCCGCAATTGACGCGATTCAGGCGGCGTACCATGTGAAGAATCCAACCTAAAGTTATAACGTAATAATTATTTTAGCTACTTTCGGCACTATATGAGCCTTTAATCAACGTTTTCAGTTTTAATTTTACTTGACATACGTGACTATTTTAGAGGGTCGATTCTATTCACTCAATGCAATGTGAGGCTTTACTAAACATATTAAGATTCAAGTTTGCCTGAATTTTATACATAAGTGAGTTAGTACTACTACTTTTTCGGTGCCTCATTTAAAAAATAGCTTACTATTACAGAGATAATGTAACATGTAATTAAAAATATGTTAATACTAGCTGCTACCTGCGGCTTCGCCCGCGTTTTCACAGAAACCCGGTGTGCGATCGGGATTAAAAATAGCCTATATGTTAATCCAGGTCACAATCTATCTGTCTTCCAAATTTCAGACAAATCCGTTCAGCCATTCGAGCGTGAAAGAGTAACAAACATCCATACATCTATATCATAACAAGCATTTATAATATTAATAGGATAGGATTGCAATATTTCCGGAAAGAATATATGATATTGTCCTTTTGTTTAAGTTCTTTTGTATTAATTGATGAATCCAATATATATAATATTTATTCTTCGACCTTTTTTATAATATATTATAAGCAAGCAATCGTATATTTTATCTTCGACTGCCATTTTGGAGCACGATATGGATTCAAATAGTTAATCTGGGCGCCAATTATGGCCGCTGATAAATTCTAAGTACCATTGTCTCTTTACCTGCACCCTTAGAATGTGGCTGCAAACTGCGAGTCACATACTGTGGATGAATACAGACAAAACGCAATTGTATTAATAAACATAGGTTTGGTTGAATAGCACCGGAATCAGTTACAGATCCTCCATTATTGATTATATTTGACTTATAGATGTTTACAAGACATGTTATCCCCAATTTATCGGTAGAATGGCGCCGAAGGGGTGTCAGTCATTTGTCTATGTCAACACACGCCTGTAATCGAAAAGACAAAAGCGAACAAGCGAGTTATATACTTAGGATTCAAGTCCCGTGGCGAAATTTTTAATTCCTTTCTAACCCTTCTTCCTCTCTTTCCTTTCTTTAAAATTTATAGAAAATTTATCCCAAGCACAGGGCAAGTGCTAAAATAAAAATACGTTGCGAAAAACGAAAGTTATGGCCATTCTAAAATGTGAATTTCATCTGTAATGATGAACTCATTTGGTGGGTACTCAGAATTGTGTATCTATAGGACATAACTACCCGCGTTAACGGGTTAGAAAGGAATTAAAAATTTCGCCACGGGACTTGAATCCTCAGTAGCTCAATTGGTTAGAGCATTCGTCGGCTTGAGACGAAAGGTTACAGGTTCAAATCCTGTCTGGGGCGAAATTTTTTCTTTCTTTAAAATTTATAGAAAATTTATCCCAAGCACAGGGCAAGTGCTAAAATAAAAATGAGTTATATACTGCGTGGATTAATTATGAACTCTGTGTTTCCAAGGAACTGTTACATAGGGATTTTTGACTGAATAAATAAATGAATAAACGAGAATTATAGAATAACTTTAGTTTGTCCCAACAAATGTGGCATTAAGCATGATCACATTTATAATAATTTTATCTATTAAAAAAACTGCATCAAAATCCGTTGCGTAGTTTTAAAGATTTAGGCATACAAAGGGACATAGGGACAGAGGAAGCGACTTTGTTTTATACTATGTAGTGATTATATTACCTAACGTATGGTACATATACCAAGGTGGTCGCTTCGCTTTTTAACGATGTCTGCTAGTAAACTTTAGGGAGCTGGAGATTGTTAATGATGATTTGCAAGCCCATTAATTGATTTAGCAGTAGTACTGCAGATAGATATAAGGTCTTAAAGAATATAAGTTTTCAACTAAAAAGAAATGAACAAATAAATACTAAATAAACATGAACTACGAAGACGATACGTGGAACCGGTCAGCTTAGAGTAATGAAATTAGTTATGCTCAGCGTTTGTCTAAATGATCGTAACAGAAATGAGGAGATTTGTCACAGACCCAGATTTGTCGACATAGCCGAATGTATCAGTAAGCTGAAATGGCAATGGGCTGGTCACAAATGGCGCAGAACCCTCGACCGCTGGGGTAAACGAATGGAGTTTTTTTATGATATTGGAAGGCAACCAAGCAGACGGATTTCCTGTTGGCAAGAAACAAATTAATTCAAAATTAAATACAAAAACGCTTGCGCTTAGAAACAGGAAAATGTTGAAATTTTGTCAAGGAAAATCCATATTTCCGAAAGCTAACATATAACAAATATTAATGTTGTTACGAGGAAAAGCTTAAACTTAACATTTATGTTCAATTTTTGTATTATAATAATTGTGTAAATAACCTGTTATACGGGTAACAGGTTTTTATCAGTTTGTTTACATCGTGTTGTTATAATGGCATCAAAGTAGAATCTGAAAACGAGGTTCAGTTACAATTAATAAAGGAAGTAAAAATATATTCTTTGTATCATTTGGTTTTTAGTGATATAAGAAAGCAAACATTTAGACGGACTTTCTAATGGAAAGCTATAAACGACGCCTATACATATAATTATGGTATCGGTGCGTTGCCTACGTGAGGCTTAAAAGTAATAAATAACCCCTTTAGTTAATTTACCGGCTACCTAAATCAAAAAAATCCAGTACTAAAACTATGTCAAGAGGCAAACAATCTGGCCACGACGAACTAAGTATTGAGCATTTGAAATTTGCTGGCCCACACCTCCCACGTCTATTATTTGTACTGTTTAATATGTACCTATGTGGCACATGGTTGTTTGCCCACTGATATAATACGTACGCTAGTTGTGCCTATAGTAAAAAATAAAACAGGCAGCCTCTCGGACAAAACTAACTATAGACCTATACCGTTCTGTCTATAAGCTTCTAGCCTATATCGCTAGGTACTGTTATGTCGAAAGTGTTTGACAGTGTGCTAATTAAACAATTATTAGAACATATGACTTGAAATAACATTCAGTTAGGATTCAGACCTAGACTGTCGACAGAGAAAGTTGTATTTTAAGTGCACTGTTACATATTATACAAAACATAAAACACCTACCTTTGCCAGTTTTTAAATTTATCTCAAGCATTTTATTAGTTTTCTTACGAGCTGCTATGGCAAACACTTGAAAGACCCTTATGAAAATATTCATGTACTAGTATGGAAATCAAAACAATAACGTGAAATGGCAAGGGATCTTATCGAGATCGTACAAGTTGGAGTATGGGGTGAGGCAAGAGGGGTAGAACTCATTAACGTTACTGAAAGAGGAGCTCAGCAACACCAGAGTTGGATGTGACATTGACGGAGTAAGTCTAGGCAACATCAGCTACGCTGATGCATGGTGCTGCTGAGTGCTTCTGTGTGAGGTTTAGGAAGGCTTATTACACTGTGTGAATTGTACGTTAAGTCCCCATGGCCTAGTATGCAATGTAACGAAGAGTTTGGTCATAGTTTTTGAGGCCCTGAGTAGACAAAGTGACCTATAACCACCTGTTTTAAACGAATGAACTTACACACTTTATTATGCACCAAAACAAAATAATACACGTTCTTTCACTTATAATAATATTTAACTTAGATGCACAAAGGCGGTCTTATCGCTTCAGAGTGATCTCTGCCAGACAACCTTAGGGTAAAGGAGACAATTTAAGTACTTTAAAACTAAGGCAGGGGTTCATAAAACAAAACTTATGCTAATCTAATAAATATAATGTTTTATTTTAAATAAAACATACATGTTAAATAAAGTTCATTAAATATACTTTCAAATAATATGCACTAAATTACAAAAATACAAATATCATACGTATATTACCAATAAAGTAATAATAAATAAATAAATAAATAATACATATATAAATAATATAGTAATTATAATACATATACATATATGGAATGCACAATCTATAAAGGAAGAGAAAAAAGAAGAAAAACAGCATGTTAAGGATATTATTCTAAACTCTATGTTGTACTCTGCGTATATAAATAATATTCTTTTAATAATTTTCTAAAAGACCTGATAGATTCAGTCTTTTTAATTTGTGTTGGCAACCAGTTCCAAAGACGAATAGCCTGGCGCGTAAAAGAAAGGTGGTAATTATATATAAAGTAAATCATAATTTTAAGTCGGCACGCGCAGAGAGAGATTATCCGTCGATCTTAGTTCCTTATAATCGCTTCTCAAAAATTGAAATCTCTCTTTTAAGTACAGAGGCGTACGAGGATCAAATACAGGAGACCAAGAATATATAGATTCCGACGAAGACGGATTGACAACCACTTGAGTCTTAACTGGTACTCAGAGATATGGTCATATTTACGAAGGCCAAATATAAACCTAACGCAAAGATTTTGAAGACGCTCGAGTTTGTTAAATTGCTCATTGGTTAAACCAGTATAGCGAGTATCTGCATAGTCAATTATGGATAAAAGTAAAGATTCAGCAATCGCAACTTTGGTAGGAATCGGAAATAAATGACGCAACCTCTTTATTGAATTCCACGCATTGAAAACTTTTTTGCTTAGCTCTTTTAACTGATGGGTCCACGATAGTGTTTCATCAAAGTAGATACTCAACTTTTTACCGTTTTCGTGTAAGGAATGAGGACACAAATATTAAAATTTGCAGAGTATTTGCCCAGTTAATTTTCAAAATAATTTTAGCGCCATCTATAATTATTGCTTGGGATTTACTTGGATTTATAGTTAATCCATATTTTTTACTCCAATTGCTGTTTTGGACAAATCATCATTTAAATTAAAGACAGCAAGAGAAAGGTCATTAATAGCCGATTAGGTATATAACTGGAGATCATCTGCATACATGTGAGCGATGGAAGATAATTGGTTTGTAATAGAATTAACAGATATTGCAAATAAAAGAGGAGATAAGACGCCACCATCAGGCCCCACAGAGCAGGTTGATCAATCCGAGTCAATATCGCCCGCCTTAACTCGTTGTCTACGTCCCTCTAAATAACTTTGAAACCAGTGTAAAGGTGTTGTGTTTAATAAAGAAAAAAAAAAATTAAATATCTAGGTCATGTGTTGACTTCCGACCTCAAGCATGACGAGGATATTGAAAAAGAACGAATAGCGTTGTCGACGAGAGCCAAAATGTTAGGACGCAAGTTTACACGTTGCTCGCCTGAGGTAAAAGTCACATTATTTAGAGCCTTACGTACCTCATTTTATACATGTAGCCTGTGGGCTAGCAGTACTCGATAAGTAAACAACGTCTTAAAAGTTCAATATAATAATGGGTTCAGGATGTTGTTGGGGTTGAATTGTTGCATCATTTCTGGCGGAGCGCTGCAAGTGATTGAAAATATCGTAATATAAGTAAACAATTTTTAAATACTTACGATAGCCATCACTACTCGAACCTACTCAAATTGTATCACTAACCATTATTAAAAACTTTTTCTGAGTCATGTTACTTAAATAATTAAGTATTCATTTGTTGATTAACAGAGCGAGTTTTCAGTGAGTTCAACTTTCAATTACGTAAAAAACTAAAAAAGTTTTACTCCGTCAAACAGCATGTGCTTTAAAATTTTACTCTGTACTATAACCATAACACAAGGATTATGAAAGTCATATTTTGTTGTTTGTTTGACACTTTCAGGTTGCTTTTACTTCCCAAGAATCTTTTTAGAAGAATCAAGGTAATTGTTGAATTTTATTAAACATTGAAATTCGAGATCATCTTAAGTAAAAAGTCTTAGGTGCATACAAGCGCTGTACACATGTTTATTTTTTAAGGACTGGCGAAATTTTAATGTAAGGAAGTTAAAACGAAAAGGGTAGTGCGTTTTAAATAATTATTCCAAATTTCGATGTTTACTTATATTACGTTTAATGCGTTTAAAATATTCTGCAAAATTCTTCTCTTATTGGCACGCTATGTCATACCTAGATCTACACCAAAGATAATATAATCATAACGTTTTAAGAGGCGGGACTTAGTACTTTCTAAATGTAACTAGTTTACATAGCATTATTTTATTAACAAAACATCACGCAAACCTTTGTTTTGACATAAGTGCCCATCTCGCAAATGAAATAGTAAGTATCTTCATGCCCATATCCCTGAAGAGGTAGGCAGAGGCACAACCACGACTAGCCGAAAACACTAAGTCCCACAATGTAGCAAACCTATCGCCAACCGGGCACATATCCAATCCCGAGCAACGTTTTTTTGATTAGAAAATTGGGAAAACCTAATTTTCTTTTTGTTGCCCGACCCGAGAAGCGAACCCGGGACCTCATGCAGTCAATTCCGACAACTGAACCGCTAGACCACAGAGGCAATACAAATTAAAAAAAAAGTATCTTCACGCCCATATCCCCGAAGAGGTAGGCAGAGGTACAATCAAGGCACCCACGACTAGCCGAAGATACTAAGTCCCACAATGTGATAAGTGGCAAGCCTGTCGCCAACCAGGCACAATTCCAATCCCGACCAACATTTTTCTTTATTAGAAAATTGGAAAAATCCAATTTTCTTTTTGTTGGCCGACCCGGGATTCGAACTCGAGACCTGTTGCAGTCAAGTCCAAAACCCGGACCGCTAGACCACAGAGGCGATAAATTAAATAGTATTTATTTTTATCAATATCGATAAAATTTAGTACATTTTATCATCACACATTTATTTTATTAACATTATTAACATTTATTTTATCCGCATTAGATCGAATTTGTGTTCACATTTGAATAGAACGTATACTGGACTGAACCAACCTAGAAAAATTTTATCACTAATGGTAAATGAAAGACTTTTTTCCTACATATATATTTCATATCTTTACAAAGTAGTAAATAAATATAGACGAATATTTGAGTTGATCAGAGACAAGATGTTTGTAAAAGAATAATATTTAAAATGAAAAATACAAAATTTTAATTAATACGATTTGTAAAAAACTTTGTCAAAATAGATATTTTCAATTTTTATTCAAATTAGCTATCACATTGACTCTGTTTTTAATTATGCTGTCGAATAACAAGATTTTATATGAACAGAATAAAATACAATATTTTATTTCACACATACCATATAGTTCTTAATTGCGACGCGACCCTAAAATATATTATAGATTTGTAACGTGACATTCCAATGAGAAAATCAGAGAAAAGGTTTTTAAAACATAGTTTACAAATACATTTTAATGGTATGTTTTTTATATCAGAGATTAGTTTGTCAAGAAACTGATATGACTTTCTTTGACGACTAACGATTCATTTTGAACAATTTAAACCCAATTTAACAAAATCGGTAACTTAATGCAATTTTCAACTCGACTAACGACAAATACTAACTCTAATACAAAAAACAAAGAAAGAAAGTTTTAGTACGAATTACAACGTCAGCAGCCTGTGCATGCCTTTGCGGTCGGTGGTAACTGTAGAATGCTTCGTTTACCTTGATTCATGCATCTCGTATTTTGCGCCAGATAGAAATTATATTTTGCATTTTTTTGTGATTTTTAAGTAACTCACACCCAAATCCCCGAATAGGTAGACAGAGGCACAATCAGGGTACCCTTGACTAGCCTATCGCCAAACCGGGCACATACCTAACCTCGGGCAGCGTTAATTTAAAAATTAGAAATACAAATTTTTGCTGTCGATCCGGGGATCAAACCCGGGATCTCAAAAATACAAGTCCGACGCTAGACCGCTGGATCACAGAGATCAAAAATTCGTTTACATAGATGGCCTTGTTCAATGGCGCATTATGGTGGTGCAAAACTTAAAAAGCCACAAATCTGGCTCTTTTCGTCAAATTGGCTCTCTTACACATTGCATAATGCTCAAATAGTTTGCCTTGCTTATCGTTTGACCTTTCGGCAAGAATTTCGAATGCACGACATCGGAAAAACACTCTTCATGACATTGAATTTTGAACAAGGTTGGTGTCGTTTTTTCGGTTTCGGAACAATTGAAAGGCGCCAACTCGAAGCTTGTTGGCTAGTTTGCATGTCAAATTCATAAACCCACGTCTCAGTGACAGTGCGTTTCATGAATGTTGATTCGTTCTAGCGTATCTAAGTTTTTTGGGACTAGCCAAGCGACAGCATATTTCATACCCAAATGATTAATTAAAATGATACGGATCGTTTTATGAGATACAAAAAAGTCGGCGGCTTAAAGTCAAATGAGGATTTTTAGTCACTTCACTTCTGCGATGTCAACTTCAGTTGCTGACGTTGATCGACTACCCTAAGCACAAAGTTTTAATAATAATCGATTAACTATCGTAAGCCTTCTGTAACATTTTTATTGACTCTGAACACGAAATTCCATTGGCGATGCAAAATTTAAGATAAAATCTTTGATCGATGTTTTTGTCCATTATGCAATTCGCAATACACACTAAATATGATATAACTAAGCAGCACTAAATTTAATATAAATTACAAATGAAACTCAAACTCTGCGGAAAATAGTCGTGCCTATCTAACAACAACAAAAAAAACAAAAGTTTAAATTTGGAACCATAAGCAAATAATCCATTTCTGATACTTTTTTGACTGAATGTATATCATACCACTAGTAATCCTCTTGATTGAATTTACTTGATTGCTTTCCATAAAATATATCGAGTTTATTCAACAATAGTCTAACTGTTTTAAGAGACCGGCTGTCATATATATATTCATGAATTATTTTTTGGGAAGCCGTATACTCAGTATCATAAATACCAATTCCACGTCCCAATAACTCACCTGTTCTAAATCAAAATGTTACGGAAATGCCACCTGAATCACTGTCCTAGGAGTCCCAAGTGTAAAGGCGCCGGCTGCAATACGATGGCACTGAATTTAGCGACTGAATTGACGTTTATTATCCGGTTATATCTACTGCATTATTTTTTGTATTAAGATTAAGTAAAGTTTCAAAAAGTAAGTTTTGGACATAACCATAATTATAAAAATTGTTGAGAAAATTTTGTTATGTTTCTAAATCAGTGTAGGTTGTTGTTTTCATACAACACGGCTATTTTCGCTGTTGTTTTAAACATTTACACCAAAAACCTGTCATTTAGTTAAGCATCTCGAAAACGATTCTATTTACTTCTTATTACACCATTTACACCATATTTTGAAAAAGAAATACGAATTATAAAATAAATAACTTTGTTGTTTACATAATAAGAAGTCAAAAGAAAAAAAATTGCAACAGATTTCAA
>NJDC01010720.1:0-22477 GCA_002245475.1 Calephelis virginiensis | reverse complement strand
ACCAACACTTTCTTTCAATCCCACTCTTTCTCGGATCTCACTGTTACGAATATGAATCTTTTTGTTACCAGTTAGTAGAGTAGAGTTGAAAACAGTAAGACAAAGATAAATGTAAAACATTAAAAAGTAAGACAGAGTCAAGTATAAATGAATAATGAGACGATAATAATTAAAATTTAATTTTAATATCAAATTACAAAGTCTTCGAATTTAGATTTTTTAGTAAAATTGATTTACGACTTGGTTTTATTACAAAGCCAAGATATTTAAGTAGTAGTAAACAAAAAAACTCAAGGATACAAACGTTAGGCAGGTCTGTAGTCTTTAGGTTTTTTTTGCTTTCTGCGTTTGATTAATAAAGTATTCTACATTTAATCAACTAGGTGATAATGCACCTATGTATATCATCCTGATTTGCAAAACAAAAGCCACATCAAGGTTCAGGTAAGACTTAATAGTTTTAGCCAATGCATGAACCTAAGTATCATTTATACTGGTGATTGCCGTACTTTATCTGAAACATTGATGAAACAAAGATGTAACACTCTGTTTTAAACGACTTGAAAAATGTGATGTTCAATTTGACTCCATTTTTAGACCGCCTCTTAAGTCGAAGGATTAGCGTACACGTCTAAATCAACAAACGAACGCCCGTTCGATTCCATGTGTATAACTTAGGATGTATATATTATTACGAAAAAATGAATAACCAGGACCATCAAAATCGGTTTCACCGTTGAAGTTTTGACTTTAAATAATTCTTGTAAGACAAGTAGTAGCTCGTACTGTTTAGTGAATTTATCTTATTTAGTTACAGTTACAGGAGCATTGTTGATATTGGCTATAGTTTTGCCGATACTTTTGAAAGTCGTGTCGAGGATCATAAAGCTACTTATTGAGTAACTTTACCTTACTTAAAACTTACCTAACATTAAGAGTAATTAGCAGTAAATCAAGCTAAGAGTAATTAGCAGTGTTACGGAGATATTTTGAAATTTCGACCTTTTTTGTCATTTTCTGAACATTTTCCATTGTGCCATTATGTAACAATTTTGACCTGCTATTTACATTCTATTCTAAGTATTTGTGTAAAATCTAAATTTAAGAAAATCAGTCTCACATAAAATCCGTAGCTTGTGCTACGTAAAATGTAACGCAAGCTACGTTAAATATACTCGTAACTCGTGCTACGTTGAACGTAACTCGTGATAATAAAAATATGTCAAATGTAGCGCGTGCTACCTTAATTGTAGCAGATGCTACGTTACGTACTTTATAATGAGAAAAACGAGAATAAAATGAATAGCTGTTTCTGTACTTAGATTTATCCTAACCCACCCGGACCTAATAGCGTGAAACCTGTGGGAATTTGCTATAACAATTTGAACGTGACGTACGGGAGTAGGAGGGTCAGAAACTTTGAAAAATAATTTCTCTTTGTTTATTAGCCATTACGATGACTTGTCTGACTGACATATTTGCATTGTGTGTGTTCGGCCAGTAGCGCCGACTAAAACAGACCATCTATTTCTATACCAGACAGCTCATAAGCGACGAGAACTGGTTAAAATATAGGTCATCACCAATAAAACCATTTGTGGTAGAGTTCTGTGCAGCAAAGGGATCCACCGCCTTACCTACCTACCGCCATAATGATTCCGTCATATTTCTGTGTCGAGGGTAGATTGGCCAGTAGACTTGCACAATAGGAATTCCTCAGTGCAGTCTGCGCCTCAGGACAGTGGGGCACCTGTGCCATCTATGGTGTCTATATACCAGGAGAGTCGTGAGCTTGTTTGCTAGTAAAAAACATATGTATATCCATCTTATCTGATGTCTTATCAAGTATGAAATCGTTATTTAAGCTGTTAGACACTCCCCGCACCTCTAAGAATATAAATGTCTCATGACCTATTTTTGCCTCCACAATCTAATCGACAGAGTCTAATAGGTTCCCACAACGCTGCAGTGACTACACATTTAGCTTGCTATCACTTGCTTAAGTGAGGGTTTAGTGTAGTTTGTCTATAAATATTTACATCACCACCATTATTACCACTTATGCTTAAGGAAAAACCTTTTAACTGAAGCTCCATTAGACGTTATGAAAGCTGTTAAGGTCATGATAAATAACAATATTTATGGATTCGTTTTTTTCTATGACATTGAGAAAATTAATATCTATAAATAAAATAGGACCCTGAGCTAAACAGAATTCATTGATGCACAGGAAAAGACTGTACGCATGCGCATTACGTCATTTCAAACTTCCGGCTGATCTTGACCCGGAAGTAGGTCATGATCGAGTCCCGCGCAGCCTGCGACCTTGTATCCAGCTATGTTCTTACATTATTGAAGTTCGAATCCTAGGGACTCAAGGTTACGCTTATTTTACCTTCAGGGATATAATCTTCTACAGCAAAAGTAAAAATATTTATCCCAGCGTTCCCTAAAGGGCTCAAAACATTCAATTTGTGTCATTTTGTTATGAATGTAGATCCAAATATGGTATACCTCAATCACTGTTCACTATGGCACTCAAGTTGGAGGTCCAGTCTAATTTTATTTAATCTCACTTTATGTAAGTGGGGGACCAATATCACGTAATTTTTTTCCGATAGAAATAGAAAAAACGTAACGAAAAAATGACTTCAAGTTGAATCAAATATGATTATTAACTAAAATATTGTTATACCGCACATACTTTTATTTATACATATCGCCTCTGTGGTCTAGCGGTCCGGGTGTTGGACTTGACTGCACGAGGTCCCGGGTTCGAATCCCGGGTCGGCCAACAAAAAGAAAATTGGATTTTTCCAATTTTCTAATTAAAAAAAAAATGTTGGTCGGGATTGGAAATGTGCCTAGTTGTCGATAGGCTTGCCACCTATCACATTATGGGACTTAGTGTCTTCGGCTAGTCGTGGGTGCCTTGGTTGTACCTCTGCCTACCTCTTCGGGAATATGGGCGTGAAGATACTTTTTTTTTTTACTTTTATTTAAATGTGCTACTGAGTAACTGTAACCAAGTGTTAACGGCTTAAAGTGGCTTAAACAAAACAAAGTGTAGGTGATTTTACTGAAAATTATATGGACCTGAGGGTTTCAGTTGTTACTCTCAAGTCCTCACTTATGTGTCCATAGCCTAAATTGGAATAAACATTTTTTTGGGAATTGCAGTAGTTACTACTTAAGTATTTTATACTTACCTAGTGCCTTCGGCTAGTCGTGGGTGCCCTAGTTGTGTATATGGTCGTAAAGATGCTTTTTTTTAAGTATTCTATTGTTAAATTCTTGTAATTCTGGTTTCGTAATAATCATAATTACTTCTCAGCTAGTTGTTAAGAAAAGTATTGAGAATTTTTTTCTTTAGAAAATAAATCAAACCCACATTTAAAAAAAATCACTTCATATTGGGTAATGGGGTAAATAGGTAATGTTGATAACTAAAAAAGCCTCACGCAATTAGTGGTCGTCCCCTTGTTCAGGTTTGCAACGTAACTTTTAAAAACATTTTTTAAGGCTAGTAGTAATATATTTTCGAGACTTAGGATTAATTATAGAATCACGATACATTTTAGCACAATTGATCTAATAGTTTGTCCTAAACATGTAACAGATTGTTAAAATACTACAAGAAGAGAAATTTGACGACAATCTATTTAAAAAAGGAAGGCTGCAGTACAACTAGGGCACCTATGACTAGCCGAAGACACTAAGTCCCACAATATGATGGGTGGCAAGTTTGTCGCCAACCGTACACATATCCAATTCGAGGATTTATTCTATAAGAAAATTGAAAAAAAATTTTTTTTGGTTTTATTGTTCGACCCGGGAATCGAACCCGAGACCTCATTAGTCAACACCAAGTCCAACACCGAAAAGCTAGACCACAAAAGAAAATCTATCTCATTGTGTGTTAGCTATATATGTGATATATTAATACCTACTTTCCCACAATGGAAATGGCAACATGGATGTTATTTCCGAGTGTCTGCTTAGAAATTTATTGCTGATGTCATATCTATCTCATTTCGGCAGTTAATGTGCAATAACTGTTTTCTACAGTCACCCACATTTCACCAAAATCCCTCTTAACTTTAAACCGAAGATGTGTATGTGATGTGTGAATATAGAGGCTTTTGTAGTTTCCTAAAGGTTCCTTACTTTAGTTCTAAGAGTTCTCTATCCGAACTTAAGCTATTCTAGAGCCCTTTGCAAATGTAAACCTTAAGTAAGATAAAAACAAAGAAAGTTTGAAAAGAAAATTTAATTTTAATTCTTACATCTTACAATTTTGAGTAAAAATTATATAGTCAATTACATTTATCACTATTACGTTGTAGCTATGTAACATTTATTAATACATTATTATCTATAGATACTTATGAATCATTATTAATTATATATGTAAGTGTCTTCATACATATGATCGGTTTGAATATATGTATATTACGTATGTTTGTATATTTTATAACTGAATTATATCTTTTATTTTTATTAATATATTTTTCCTTGACTTTATAATTCGTTTAGTACGTATATATAAAGTTTTCAAGTTGCACTTATATACTACACTCTTTATTGCTCCAAATGTAAATTATTAAGTAAATACGTAATATTTAATATTAAAAAGGCGTAATAATTAGTTTACAAGTTTGAAAGTGAAAATTAAAAGCTAATATTTTAAATTACTTATTTCTGAAAAATGCAGATTCTACGCAAGATTCTGAACTTCCTTTTGCAGATTAACAACGCAACCTCCAGTATTCAACTCCTAAATGATTTCTTACTATAAAGATATCAGTTTGCGTGTTCGCTTGCTAATTCCATAAAAAAATGTAATCTTACTGCTCAGGAATATATCAAATAGGTAAGCCCCCGAGTAAAATATGGGTGTTATGTTTAAATATTGTATTTAAGAACAAACAGCGTGTTTGAATTTTAAATGAGGCTTGTTTTCATATTTTTTATCAAAGCTAACGATCCGGATTTCAAACAATAATTTATCAAAGCGATCCCTTATTAATTTGCTCTTGTATTTTTCTGATAAATGGGCAATTTCAGATATTTTTTACATTTTCGTTCGTGGCGCAGTTCAAACAATATTGTTCCGTTGCCCCGACTTTGCCTACTTCATTGATTTTCCTGTGTCATTTTTTTGGGATAACATAGCGAACTCTTCACTCTTTGCTTGTGAGAGATCTACAAATATAATAGGTGTTATAAGCGCGTCAATGTCCCATGACTAGACTGCTTTATGGTTAAGACTATTGGCTCCCCTATTCTCAGGAAAAAAAGCGATACTGCCAACGGTGCACTGTGCAATCCTACCCGGACAAGTTGTGACACATCACTGCAGCATCAGCGGTTTTATTAGTAATATCACGCTTAACCTATTCTTGCTCTTACGAGCTGTAAGGCAGGGAGATGGATATATAGACAGAATAGGACTAACGTTAGGACAAATTACAATGATAAGGAAAAATTTAGATGCCATTTGTGAAAAAAGAGCTCCCTAGAAGAATATATGCAACTATTTTTATATCAAATATTTGAACTTCGGTTTAGTTTGCCAGTAATACCCTAATACTGTGTCAAACTAGGTAGTTGAGACTTTGTACGTTCTGTTACACTTACTTGTTTCTGTCCAATGACGTCATGATTAGCATCAGGTTAGCAACCAAGCATTAACCATTGGCTTGTATACGAAACATATATTTTTTACCATCAGGAAATATAAAAGAAGAAGCTATAAAGACTTTCTTTAAAGATTTTGAAATTTACTTTAATAGAAATCGTTCCTAATCTAATATTTAACAAATTTGAAGACTCTTGACATATTAGCAGGCAGAAGCCCTTGGCTATTTTTTTACCGAAAGAGACATTGATATCGAATATAACATAATTACATCTGCATATACTTTAGACATACAGTTGAAAGCATAACACTGTAAGTAAACATGTACAACTAATAGCTAGAAATAATTAATTCACTTTAATATATAAATAAATATCCCTCGACAAGTAACACTAATTGAATCTACTCCCAAAGGAATCAAATTATATGCCTGTTTCATCAGTATTAGTCAACGATTTTAATAAACAGGAATATTTAAATAGATACCAGAATAAATTGAATAAACACCCAAAATGCAGACATCTAAATGTTCATCACACAAGAGCTTGCCCCCATCGGGAACCTAAGCTTCGTGGTTGGTCGGCAAAGCTACGCGTGTACGCCCCTCGACTGACAAAGACTTAATTTCCTTAAAAAACTACCTCATTTCTAAGAAGTAACTCTTTCAAAGATACCAATTTATTTTGTTATACTAAAGCTTATGTATCACGTTTGTTACCAGAGCCCATTTATTTTCCAAGAAACATTATTTTGCTCTTTCCTGGTGTGTTTACAAATATTATTTATAATACGACATAGTGGAGGCTACGTTAGACACGCCCACGCAGTCGTCTTGTGTCTGGGTACGACGGTTATTAGTATACTCGTATTACGAGTATAAGGAAGATGTTGTACCGTTGACTCTGTAATACACTTTTTAATTAAGTAAGTATCTTCACGCCCATATCCCCGAAGTGGTAGGCAAAGGCACAACCAAGACACCCACGACTAGCAGAAGACACTAAGTGTGATACGCTTTTTAATACGATACGATACGAGTACTGTGCAACAACTTGGCGAGGTGGGGATCCGGTGCCTTACCTATTCCTGCTGCGATAATGACTCTACTATGTTCCGGTTCAGAGGTCTGTATTGCACAATAGGCCTGCATCCTGACCAAAGTAAAGTGCCACACTTATCTATGGTGTCTGTGGGCCACGGTTATCTTACCATTAAGAGATTTATTTGCTTGAATGCTCTCGTATTACAAAATAAAATACAATATTCTAAGATCCGAAATAAGGTCGATCTACACCGAGCTGATAATATGATGAAACCGGTTATATAACAAATTTAGTATATCAGAAAATTTATTAAAAATGGGTTGCCTAAAAAAATCCCCGACATTTTTTTTTTATTTTTTAAAATGTTTTTTATTCATTAATTGGTGAAATATTACGACTTTATTCCGACTTAAAGTAGGTATAAGACGAAGTTGCAAAAGTTGGGTTGCCTGTTATATATCTGGATTGCTTAAAGAGTATATTATAAATACTACGTAATAAGAGGCGAGACTTCCATAGATACATAGCAAACCCGAATTTTGTATGAAGTTTACTTGAAAAGATATAACCCGTATAATTTGAAAGTAAGTCTAAAGGCATTCAGATATAAGGCAACTAGTGTCATATGATTTAAGCGAATAAGAAACATTTTTTTATATAAAAGTTGCGCCAAACTGCCAGGTATAAACAGATAATTGTCGATGCTAGCTACTTTCACGGAATCGGATAATAGAAAAAAAAGTATCACCATATTTGCAGTTTTATTACAATTTTTACAAATTATATTATAATTTGTGTTGATATATATAAAGTTGCCTGAATAAAAAATTGGAAACATGAAAAACTTTTTTTTATAATAAAAAATGTTTGGTCCAATATTTGGTTAGGCAACCCACTTGTAATATGATCGCTAATATACTTACTTGACTATAAAATATGTTTTATTCTATTATCAGCTCGGTTTAAGTCGATGTAAGTTCGGATCTTCTACTATATGTACCTACTACGGACCAAATTATGGTATTAGTGATTAGCAGGAATAGGTAAAGAGGACGAAGGAGAGAGAGGAGAAGAGAAGTCGTCACAGTCACAGTGTTAATGTCAAATAAACTTGCTCGCCTGTAACTAGCTGCCGGGCAGGAAAGTAATATTGATGACTAGCGGGACGCCCCGGCTTCGCATGGTTATCGAATATACATATATAACTTCCTCCTTAATCACTTTATCTATAAAAAAACCGCATCAAAATCCGTTTCGTAGTTTTAAAGATTTAAGCGTACAAAGGGACATAGGGTCACCCGCAACATTCATTTAGTATCTTCACGCCCATATCCCCGAAGAGGTAGGCAGAGGTACAACCAAGGCACCCACGACTAGTCGAAGACACTAAGTCCCACAATGTGATGGGTGGCAAGCCTATCGCCAACCGGGCACATTTCCAATCCCGACCAACATTTTTTTTTATTAGAAAATTGGAAAAATACAATTTTTCTTTTTGTTGGCCGACCCGGGATTCAAACCCGGGATCTCGTGTAGTCAAGTCCAACACCCGGACCGCTAGACCACAGAGGCGATACATTCATTTAACCATCATTTTCTGAGTACAGAAATGGTAATAAGGGCTTAGTAAACTGAAAATGAAATTACTTGTAGGGCAACGTGTAAACCGAGAGGTATATTTAGGTCGCCTCTGTGGTCTAGCGGTCCGGGTGTTGGGTCCCAGGTTTAAATCCCGGGTCGGCCAACAAAAATAAAATTGGATTTTTCCAATTTTCTAATTAAAAATGTTGATGGGGATTGGAAATGTGCCCGGTTGGCGATAGGCTTGCCACCTATCACATTTTGGGACTTAGTGTCTTCGGCTAGTCGTGGGTGCCTTGGTTGTACCTCTACCACTTCGGGGATATGGGCGTGAAGATACGACGACGACAATATATTTATTTACTTTGCTGAACTTTTCACTATACCTGTGTATGTATAGTAGTTAGTTTTATGTGTTTCAGCTATATTCGTCAAGCTTTGGAAACCCGAATGTATTTTAATATATAGTAATTGTTATTACATAATTAATCAATTCGCTTAAATTTAGATTAGGTCACCCAATTTAAAAATTATGTAAAAAGAATAAAAAGTGTAAAGCCGAAGCCCATAATTTAAATAGTAGTACTATACTATTAAAGCACAGACTTGTCTTTGTAAACTTCAGAATATATTATATTCGTATTGATACATTTATATTGATGTTTTTGGTGCAAATGTAAAACATTTTTTAACCTGTTGATATCTATGTCAAATTTATAACAAACGCTAAACCAAATTATCTATCTTCACGCCTATATTCCTGAAGATGTAGGCAAGACACCCGCGACAAGCCGAAGACACTAAGTCCCACAATGTAATAAGTGGCAAGCCTACCACCAACCGGGCACATATCCAAAGTTTTTTATCAGAAAATTCAAAATACAGATTTTCTTGTTTCTCACATTATGAAATAGTGTATATCGAAAATTGTCAGTAAAATTTAATTTTACGATTAAATTATTGGTCATAGCAGTCTATTACAAAGCTACTTAGCTTTTATAAAATGAAATAAATAAATATTCCTGGACATAGATTTAATCTAACCTCAAAGTAAGCAAATTATATTATGCTTGTGTTATGGGTGTTAGTCAAAGATTCTAATACATAGAAATACTTAAATATATATCAGAATAAATTAAATAAACGTCCAGATCCGGAAATGCAGACATCTAAATGTTCACCACACAAATGACTGCCCCTGTCGGGAATCAAACCCGAGCCACACGCCCAACTACATCGTAATTAGGCGTGTACGCTAGCCGATCGACCAACGAGGCGGTCAATTCAGATGTATGTCGGTCAGTTTTTGCACGTTTTCTTTGAATGTAAATTAACTTTCGGTCAGGGTTGGCAATAATAAAATCTTCATAAAAATTTAATATTGAGACCGAATAAGTGCCAACAAAGGCAAAAGACGTGAAGTACTGTTTGATGGCTGTTTTTCTCATAAAGTGGAAATTTTGTATAGCGACGACATTTACGTTTACTGTATCCTGTTTAACAAATTACTTACAAGACGACTTGCGTGTAGGACTGTGTTACATCACTTCCGGTTTGGCTCAATCAAGGAAAAGCGCTCACTTATATCCTTTTTTCACGTATTTTTTTATCTAACGTAGCATCTCTTTGGACACATTACATGAAATAATCGTACTTTGAAATAAGCAAAATGTAGATTTTAGTGTTTTTTAAATTTATTCTGTGCACAGACTACAAAATAAATCATCTAAGTTTATACACGTTTTTTGGAGATAACACTTTTACTTATCCACTGTATACTTTATTTAACACTTTTTGTTACTTTCTAGCCAACCGGTTTCACTTTTTACAGCATCATACAATGAAATTCCACCAAGTGCCGACGATAGCAAGTATAGATTCATCTAAATCAGAGGTTCCCAAACTTATTTCATGTAACGCCCACTTTGAAAATCAGTTGTTTTGTAGCGCCCCCCCCCCTCGTTTTTTTCTTGTCAATAACCTCAATAACATATTTGTTGCGCCTAGTTTAAAAAAAACATTTTTTTCAAGATTTATATCGCCCCCCTCTAGGCTTCCAGCGCCCACACGGGGGCGTTATCGCCCACTTTGGGAAAGGCTGATCTAAATTTATCACAAAAATACCTGACCTGATGGTGGTGAGCGCGCTGGCTCTTTGGGCAACGAAGTGGTCAAAGATAGACTTTTTGAAGTAAAAACTTCGTTAGCGGCGTTGCGCACTTTTTCGGAATGGTTAAAAACTTCTAGACTCGCGTCAAGACACGTGACCTGCTCGAAAATTAAAGAGAGAATTAAAAAGAGTAAAGAGCCGGCGTGGCGTAGAAGAGGAATTATATCCCTCTCTTTCTAATTCGCGGCGAAAATGTATGCCCGCTGTTTCGTTTAGAGTCTAAACTTTAGACGGCGCAGGGCGCTTGCGCGAATGTTCGTGTTGTCATGTTTGTGTACGATAGCGCAATAAACGAATATTGTATTCTACAACATAAACGCTAGTACTTTCATACCGATAATTAAAGCAATTCGTGCAAAATTATTTCCTAACCATTCCAAAATATCAAAAATGCACAACGTTAATATTCAAGTTTTCACTTCTGCCGGCACTTCCGGAGAGCAATCGGTCGTTTTTTTCATTTTTTCGTTGTTTGTGTGTATAAAGTATCTTCGATTATGTTTTATTATCTAAGTTTGATTTCATGTCGATTTACGAAAATGTACGAAATAACATTCGAAAAAATTCCATCAAAATATAGTTAGAAATTAAGGACGTGAAAATGTATTAATTCGAAGTAATATTTTTGTCTGAGTTAGGTAATTAACGATACTTTATTAGACTCTACTTAGCGGCGTACCTATTCGTAAATAGTAATGAATCAGCCCCCTAATTAGATACATTTTTTTAACCAACTTAAAACAAGGATTAAGTATTTGTGGTTTCGGTTATGTGTTTACTTCTTTGTAAATGTAACCAAAATATAGTAGTAGAGTAGTAGTATACAAGATCCCATATTCACTTTCCGATGCACTTGATGTTTTTCTATGTTAGATGTTTTGTTAGATTTATCTGAGCCACCTAAATATTGTTAAATATGATATTAAAATGTTCATAGCTGATGATTTTTTTGTACGCAAACATTTTAAACTGGACCATAAAACTTTCCCGCGCCAGACACGCCTACGCTGTCAAACTCCAAATGTGTAACATTACGAGATATTAAACGTTTTAATGCTTATGACTTATACATATTAAAATCATGAATCAGCTGCGTTTGTGTGTTATACCACATTTTAGGAATAACTAATTACTCATAGAACTTTTACAAATATTATAAAGAAAATAACCGTACGCAATACTCACGCTGGAAACAGACTGAGACATATCTACTGTCGATATTTTATTGTATGTATATATATATATATGACGCAAAATTTTAAAGTTTCCATTTTGTGAGTGTGAAAATATGTAACGATATTTGAAAACTGCTACATAAATTGCTATATTACTGCTGTATAAATTAAATTTTGAAATCCTCACCAAAGAGGAGAAATTTGTAGTTGAAGTGGCCAGTACGACTTCATGCCAATTCCATATATATGGATCAGTCGAAAAATAATGGAAAACACTTTTAAACAATACACATATACATATATTGTAATATTATAACCTATACAAATATTCAGTATTTAACATAAATGTCATTATCTATATTTTAAAACGTGATGCCTAAACTTTGGACCCCTTTTTACGAAAATTGCGCGGACGCATATGCGGAGCATAAAATTGAGCCGACTGATAGTTTATGTGTAGGAGAAGTGCAGAACGCTTATATTTTTCAATGAAAATGCTTATAAAGTACATTAAATTAATAAATAAAACATTACCCACACTACCATGCATTTGACACAAACAAACAAACATATTGATAATATCGATAAAAGATCACATATGGCGCACTAAAAAGTTTGGAAACAAAGTAGTTGGTCTTGAGAAATGAAGATGGCGTTCTTATCTGATATAAGATATGAAAATTCATTGTTCAATTTCGACCAATAAGCGACCACTAGTGTTATTATATTATACGGTGGACCCCTACCCGGGCGAGTTGCAGCATGCTCGCCTCTTACAACCTGCGTGGTATTAAGGCTGACAGTCTTATTATACACAGGAGAGCCGGAACAACACGGGGAAAATATTCAATTTTAATGTAATAATGAAATTAAAATCAGTTTTGATGCAGTTCGCGCGCTATATAATAATGCGGTACTGACCTCTTATTCAAAAAATGTTACTTACCTTATTCCAAGACCTTAATTTTTTCTACTCGTTATTTTATTAAGTTTACTAAAGGCGGTCTTACTGTTTTTATACAATTTCCACTAGTCAGTTGTAGGGTTAAGGAGGTTTACCTGTTTTACATTATACTAAACCTATTACCATACACTAATGTAACTTTCAATTTCAGATGTCAATGTTTAATTTATTTATGTATGGCGAATAGAAAATAAATGTTTAATATGTGTTTTATTATGTGTACAACTATAATTTCTAATCTGTGATTTAATATTCTCAATATAAAAAAATATAATTTTGTTTGTGTTAAAATTTAAATTGTAGTTTAAAGCTAATTTCTAAGGACAAATTTGCATACAAAATATGGTGAAATAGGCCTGTACCTAATCTTACATCTAAATATCCCAATTTGAAACCTTAGTTTGCAAACAGATTATTTGAGTTTAAAAAGATTCGCTTTTTATCAAATGTATCAAAGAAAGAAAGCAGATAATTCAAAGAAATATATTTAACGTAAACTAATGTCTGTGTTAACCTTTACCGGGAATATATCTCCCAGCTGCGGCTGCTCCATTTAATTGCCCCAGGGATTTGTGAGACATGCATCTTATTAGATAGAAGACTATGCACACGACAGGTACTTTACAAATGATAAGAAACGGTAGGAGTCCGGTGATAGTAAGAGATAAGAAAGAGATGTTTGTCGGTAGTTCTTCCTCTATCTTAAGGCAAAATTTTAAGCTACAGGGTTTATATCTACTTCACCCTCTCATAAGATACAAAATAGTGAAAGAAATTTTAATTTTAAATATAAGAATGAATAACCTCTTCCCCTGGGTCATTGCATCAAGCCTGAATTTTGCTGATTCCAGAATCTGAATCAGGCATTCACACTCTCAAGGTAAGATTAATTTCTGATTTAATATGGTGTCATTTTGGAGTTATATTCCATTCAATAAAAACTATTTTTCATCAAAATTGGTCTACCTTGTAAAAATTTATGATTTGTAAAAAAAGTGAACACAATGAAATTATCCACTCTTTGTATAGTTACATACATATTAATTGAGATTTTTTTAATTAAAATGGGACTATCTTAAGATAGACTCTATCAAACCAAAAATAATCACGAAATTCGGGCGAACCCTATTAAAAGTTATGCATACACATGACTAAAAATCAGAAGATGTAAATTTAATCAGTACTTTTTTCTATATTTGATATTCTCCATCGTCGGCGCTTGGTAAAACTTCCAAATATTCATATTTTTAAAGAAAGAAACACTTGTACTGTTTTACTTATCACTTATAATTTATTACTTTGTAATTAGTAGCCTACCGGTTTCGAAACCGAAAGCCGTAAGCGAAACCGGTAGGCTACTAATTACAAAGTAATAAATTATAAGTGATAAGTAAAACAGTACAAGTGTTTCTTTCTTTACAAATATGAGTATTTTTTTCAACCCTCTGGGATTTATTTATTTTTCAAAATTAAAATAAGACTCTGAAGTAAAGAGGAACAAGAGAGTAATTTAAATTTTTAATACCTATTCTATTAAAAAATAGAATTGTCCAAATCGATCCACTCTATACAAAGTTATACGTGATAGGCAGCATAAAAAAAATAAAAAATCAAGAGTACAAAAAGTTCAAAAATAGAATACTTTTGTTGTTGTGATTTACTCGACACCGTCAGTCAGTTGATTTTCTCTGTAAGAAAAGATTTATTGTGTTTATTTTTCCGAAATAACAGAATTCACAATTTCACATGAAATAAAAATTTCCATCAACAAATCCTTACATACCTGTAAGAAAAGACACATTTAATGTTATTAGACACGGTGTCTGTTTCTTAATTAATAATCCTTTTAAACAGTAGTTTCACTTTAAGTTTTCTTCCACGACAACAAGAAGAAGAAGAAGAAGACAACGACAAGAAACGCCATGTTTTTTGACAGATCATAATTTATTCCTTTTCTCAGTTTGAATGACAAGAATTCGAAAGAGAATTATAATTTTCTGTATATATATAAAAATGAATCCGCATTTCGGGTGGTCATTGCATCACGTCTGAATGAATGGACCAAAATTACTAAATCCATTTTTGCTGTGTTGATTATTTTCAAAAGGTTCTTACTAAGAAAAAGGTAAGGAATAGAAATGGGTAAAACAATCTTCATAAAACAATGCCTTCATTCATACAAACTGTTAGTAGTTGTTGATTTCAAGCGATACGAAGTTCGCCGGGTAGGCAAGTGCTTTATAGGTTTCAAATTATTTGTTTTAACATACGAAATTCTTATGTTTAAAATTTAAAGTCAATGTAAAGGTAAGATGTTACTGAATATTGTCACAGGTTTCTCAAAGAAATAGAGTTTTCAACTCTTAAAGATAATTAAAATTTACTTAAGAACGTTGCCTAGCTCCTAAGCGACTAAATTAAAAATCCCATTCTTCAAATCAATCAAACTTCAAAATTTATACTTCAAATTAAGCATTTCATTTTGCGTTTGACTTAATGTTATTTTGATTAAGAATCTTAAGAAACTAATCTTTTAAGATAGACGATTTATCAATAAACTCTTTACTTTTTGAAATGCTTTAAATTTTACACGTAGCGTTTACTTGTTACTAACACTAACACCGTAGCCTTCATTGTAGCCTTAGGAACTTGCTGTTGGATAATTCTACAACGACTTCCCTACAATGGTGACACAGTCTTACTTTTCCAACTGCCATAACATTGATGTTAATGTAAAGTTACAATAGTTACGTCGGTAAACTTACGCATGGCGACACCTCCCAGGTTCAATTTGGAAACACACCATTTCCAATTTTGGTATACGTACATGATGTGTAGTTTATTGAAAATCAGTTAACTTGATATTTCTTCTGTATAAGAAAACAGATTTCCTTATATTAATAAAAATACGCGCCGCCTATAAACAAGACTTGTTATGCCTCTGTCGTACGCTGGATGTCTACTATGCTCTTTAAACTCGTTCGTAATGGCGGCAAGAAGATGTAAGGTAGTGATAAATCGCACCAGTATTAGTATTAGTAACAAAACGAGAAATATATCTTTGTTTGCATTTCAAAAGCTGCCTTTTAGTTACGCACAAGGACTTATCTCTCAAAGTGACCCGGAACAAGCACAGGGAGTACATTACAATGTAATCGAATCTCATTACGATAAAATCGTCCATTACCAAGATTATGAGGATAACTTAGCGTTAGTATTTAAGTGAAATAGATTATAAATTTAAAATACTTCTATCGCCATTACTTTACCTAAGATTTTTAATTGAGAAAGAGTAGTTTAACTAAAACAAATTGTTAAAATATGCACTTCGAATAAGAAATATATTAATAGTGTATTGTTAACCTCAGATTACTTAAAGCATGTTAAGCAAAAATATTCACACTGCATGACTACGGTAAGCAGTCATGATATGATGGCAAAGGATAGCACAATTCCAAGTGACGTTGCAAAAACCTACACTATTTTCCTAAACAGATCTATTTGAAAAATATATTTATAGCACAACAACGCGTTCTTTAAGAAATATATAAACTTCCACAACCTAAATAAATTTGAAAGTTTAACGTATTTTTTTTTGAAAATGAGACGATACCACCAACCGACTGTATAATAATCTAGAAATATAGATTTCTGTGCTACTAGTCCATTAGATTGATTCCCTCGTGTTGTTCCCGGGTCCACTGAGTATAATAGACTATTAGCCTCTGCCAGGCAGCTCGTGCCTCTAAAGAGGCGAGCACAGGTTAAAATATAATTCATTATATCAAGACTACGGGTGTCAGAGTGCTGTGCAGTAACTTGCCTGGGTCCCCTACCTTTGCCTGGTACTTTGCCCTTACTATTCCTGCCTCCTTAATGACTTTGTCATATTCCGGTTCAGACGGTAGAGTAGCTGGTAGACTTGTACAATAGATCTTACATCCTGGTCACAGGATAGCGACGCACCTGCAATATATATAGCGTCTATAGGTAACGGTTGGCTCTTACCATTAAGAGAACCGTAGGCTTGTTTGCCGAACTCTCACATCTTATGAAAAAAAGCTTTTGCAACGACTCGCCTGGGTTAGTATCACTTTCCTACTCCCATAAAATAGTAATCATTCAGAAGACGAATGGATTTTGAAGCGGGTTTTTTGTTTAAAAGCTGATGATTTTTAGCTATAGTTTATGGATATCTGTAAAGTCTGTTCAAGCTCCCAGTATTGGTCCGGGCTCCTTTGCAGAATAGACCATCTGCCTTCCTGCCAATCAGCTTGTAAAAGGCGAGCATAGGCTTACCCTCACTAGCACCGTGACATCTGACTAGGTGGTAGAGTTTCGCAGTGACTCACCCGGATTGGTACCACCGCCTTACCTATTCCTGCCGCCATAACGTCATGACGTGTTCCAGTTTGGAGGGTAAGGTAGCAAGTAAACTTACTTTTGCTCGAGGTCTAACATCCCGGCCTCAGGTTGGCAACGCACCATTACCACCTTTGGTGTCTCTAGGCGCGTGAATTTCTTACCATCAGGAAATCCGTCTGCCTGTTTGCCATCAGGCAAAAAAAAGGTCATTAGCTATTTGCAGCTTTTTATGAGCATCGGTATGGATATTAGAGGCACTATGGGTATAAATAAATACCCACTTTTAAGCATATGTGAAACCTAACAGACCCAACACTAACGAGTGCTGTACAACAAAACTGGTCGCAGGATGGATGTAAGTGATTTTTGCAGTTATTGCCACCAACAAACTACTGCAGTGCTATTACAGCGCAAGTGCATCTGATCTAATGATGGAGATCGAAGATAGGAGACGTAACCCTGGTTTGCAGCTCCTGTTAACCCATCGAGTTAGGACTTATACGATTCGTCTTTACTAAACCTGTAATATTTTCGATGACAAGGACCTGACGATTGAACTGATTGAACTTATGGATCAAATTTAAAAATTACGATAGTCTGTTTCGTAATCTTTGCAGTTCGTTTTAAGCACATCAAGTTGTAAGTTTTACTTGTTTGTGGGTGTATGTGTGTTTGTCTGTGGCATCGAAACTCCTAAACAATTGTGATGCGTTCGTTCAGCCCCCAATGCAAAATGAGGTGTTTTATTAACCCCTGAAGAAAAACGTCTACATACGTGCGGCAATGACTTTTAAGCAATTTGACCGATTTTGCTGAGGAAGTTTTTGTTTGAAACCTGACGTGATCGAGATGATTCTCGTTTTGTTCTGTCGGGGATTCATTGAAAATTTTTAATTTTAAGGTTATTACTATTTAAAAACTTTAACACTTCGAACAAAAAAAAGTTGTAATATCAATCAGCAAAATGGTTATTTAAAATTAACCGTGAAGAAATGCCCACTAAACTATCCTTACAACGGCTGACTACAAAGAGCGATTCCATTAGCGATAACCATGAGATATCGTAATATTCCTCACATTTCTAAGCTCCGGAAAGTAACAGGTGTCACATTGGAGCCTTAAGTCGTACTTATTTTGTACAAAAGAGAAGTGTATTGCCCGATTAAAGTCAATTGTTACCAATTTTCTGAAGACTTATAAAGTTATAGCTCTTCAATAATTTTTCCATTGAGTTATATTAAATTGAAATAAGAACGACGCAATTATTCACTGTCGAAATAAATATAAGATTAGGCAGTTAGGTGGTAGAGTATTGCTACTACACGCTTAGATTAATACCTAATTTATTTCCTGTTGCAAGTCAGTGTTTGCCTGTGTCGTGTTCCAATTTGGTAGATAAAGTTAATAAACCTTTCGCCTCGCCTTAGATAAAGTTAAGAAAATCGCCTCTGGGGTCTAGTTTCAGTTGTTGGACTTGACTGCATGAGGTCCCGGGTTCGAATCCGGGGTCGGGCAACAAAAGAAAATTGGGTTTTTCCAATTTTCTAATAAAAAAAATGTTGCTTGGGATAGGATATGTGCCCGGTTGGCGATAGGCTTGCTACCTATTACATTGTGGGACTTAGTATCTTCAGCTAGTCGTGGGTACCCTGGTTGCGCCTCTGCCTACCTCTTCGGGGATATGGGCATGAAGATACTTAAACCTTTGTGTGCTTAAGGCTTTATTCACAGTCAAAATCGACCTATATTTTTTCTCATAAGAGGATGCAAACGAGAAAGTAGGTCACCTGATGGAAAGTGATCACCGTCGCCCACAAACATCCGCAACTCCAGGGTTATCACAGATGCGTTGCCGCCCTTTAAGGAATGAGTACGCTCTTTTATCGAAGGTTCCTAAGTCATATTCGTTTGTGAATACCACCCTCGGTAACTGATTCCACAAAGGTGTTGGTATATTTCTCAACATAAGCAAAATCCGTCTGCTTGAATCTTGACCTTGAGCCGTTATTAAATCTCGTTTTCATCCACAACACTCCCTCGTGAAAACGTTGTTCCAACTTCATAATATAGCGATGATTTAATAACTTAATTTTGAAATTTGCAATGATTACAATAGCATTATTTTAACATTTGCGCTATAAACCACGAATTAAATTTCCCGCTGGATAAGGTTTTATTCTGGTATCTCTCGTGATTTGTTTGTTGTCACAACATGAAAAATAAGAACTTTTTTATTTAAAATCATTATCAAACAAGAAACCTTGACTCCTGCGCCAGTATCTATAGTGCTAAGATAGTAGTAGTGGAGATAGTGCTCTCGCCGTTACTACAACGATATTTTTTGAACTACAAGAGTAAGCTTAAGTGTGGACAGATACACGTGACGCCTATTTATTTAAGCGATTCTCCGGTATTAAAGTACAGATATAGTGTTTTTCCTTATAATTCTTTATTTTTACTAGCTAAAAATACTTTTGTAATAAATAATTATGCTGTATTCTTAACCACTGTTTTAAAAACGGTGTTTTTGCAACAGTTATACCGTGTCTACAACAATGACTCTATTATTTTGCAGTATTATTGAATTTAATGTATTATTGCAGTAGGTATATTTGTTATTTTTATTTATTCCTAACGCCGAAACAGCGATCACATTTATACTATCTTAGTGGTAAATAGGTATAAGAGAGATCTATATATTATATTATAGCTGTACCCAGGACTTGACTATATACTTGTATAGGTTCCCAAGGCAGATTACAGAGCGTGGTGCTGTCAGTCAGCAATAAAAAGTTTTGCACTGTTTTGCGAGGAATTAACGTGTCCCTTAGCTTCGTAATAAATAAACTTCGTAATAGTGGAATGGTTGGAGTTCATTACAAAGTACGAACACCAGCTAAAATGACCTGTACATTCTAATGTGTCTCTACCATTTGGACTTTAAGGTTTTTGGTTACTTTATTATGATATTACAAAAATAAAATCAAATCTGCTATGCGATGGTGAATAATATTCCAATATACAATTTAACTTTTACCCCTCTCCTACCAAAATTAAGGGATTCCCTCTAGTAAGTGGTATAATTTAGTTAGTAACCATGCTTGGAACGTAGAGTATCTACCTATCTAATTTCGTTATTATTTATTTCACCAATTATGCCTGCACCTATACACTTTTCTACAGTTTATAAGCGATATAGATAGATAAGATACGGTGGTAGTGTACGGTAGATAGGGCTAAAAATTAATCTACCTTTAAATTAATTTATAATAAATTATGAAACTTATGTTCATAAATAAATAAAATGTTTTGGCTGTGATTTAAATGTACATTTTTATAGAAATATGTAACTTCTTAAAATTGATTAAATATTTGCACACCACAATGTGGTAGAATATGTTGTATTCTTAAATATCTTTATAACAACTTTTTAACACACATATTCCGCAAATAAATAATTTTCATTTCATTTCATTTAAGGGATAATGCAATTTACATCTCAAGAAATCGATGTAAATGATTTAAAAATTGACATTTCACAAGCCTGACAGTGTACAGGTTAATTTTAGATAGAATTAAATATAAACTTACCATATAAATTGATTAATACCCGAAGAAATATTTGTCGAATATCATATCCTTTATACCATAATGTACCAAAAATTATTTTTAAATAGACGTTAACATTTATGTTTTAACAAAATGATCTGTTTTCATCAATGATTTTAACCAACTGGAGTAGCGAACTTCATAAATAATCTGTTGGTGTTATATACAGTATGATTTAATTTTATCTTCATCATATCCTAGCTACACAATTTGCATAGCAGGTGTAGACTATAGAATTTCCTACGGGGCCAGGTTTCATCATGTAAAAACCAGGAGGACCCGCTACTTCGTTCGCGTTGCAGACTAAATCTAATCCTAATCCCTAAAGCCCAGTGAAGTTGTAAAAACCACGAGGTTTTCCAAAAAAATTCTATTGCCTTCTCACAAAAATAGCTGTTTCGGTTTTAATAATAGTTTTAATTCGTTCGACTTAACAACTAAGGGCAGCTTATGTAAGAAGAATTAAAGTGTTTTTTCTTGTATATAAGATGGATGTTAACTAAATCCTCATACAAATTTTAGTATAGTAATACTATTTTAATTATGCGCTTCGGCTATATTCGTCAAGCTTCGGAAATCCAAATGTATTTTAAAGATATATCTATAGAGAGTTGTATTACATTTCGCTTAAATTTTGATTAGGTCAGCTAATTTAAAAATAAAAGTATAAAGTGTAAAAAGTGTAAAAAAAAAGTATATAAAAAAGTGTATAAAGTGTAAAAAGTGTAAAGCCGAAGCGCATAATTTAAATAGTAGTACTATACTCTTACTAATTTTAGCCATTTTAATCCTCAGACATACTTTCACATTCATGATATTAGAATGGCTGGAATTTTTAACAACTTTCAAAAGCTAGCTTTATATGAGCCAAACATTCAAATGCTCTTGCACATTCCGAATATCAAGTTATGAAAGTTAGTTGGACGATTCATACTGAGAGTTTCATGTCAGTCATTTCTAAACTCCTAAACTTGTGATCTGGAAACATCTCCTGGAGAATCACATTTATGCCGTATAGCCAATTTTTTGTTAAGTTAGCGCTTTTTTTGCAGACTAACACTTAGTGTTTTTTTCCCTTTTAAGACGGGGTGCTTTAAAAGCAAGATAAAAAGTAGCCAATAACCTTTCTCGTAATATCGAGTACCCGCTTGCTTAATTTCGTTCGGTAGATTTGGCGTAAAACATGTCCGGCCTAACGGCAGACAGACAAAAAATTCAGAGATGCTTCAAATGTAATCTACTGCCTAATGGTAATCGCTCACAAAAGATACAAAGAGTTCTTTGTCCAGCAACATTTATTTTCGCTATATGGCATCGCAAGCAAAGAAATACAACGAAAGAGTAACTATTTTGGGACAAAGCTACCACGGCCAATTGTAAACACCCTATGCTGTTATCGAGCAAAACCTCGAACACAGGATGAGCTTCCTATTGATAAAGTTTAAATTACGATTTGTATGTATCATAATGCAAAACGTAATTCTAAAATTAAACATTTTTAATAATCCGCGACAAAATCTACATGTAACGTAATGTTAAATAAAGTTTCAGATCAGAACCTAAGTTGACTTTCATCGAGCTGATAATAGATGAAACAATTTATAATACATATTGTATATTGTAAAATATGTATGAATACAAATAGCAGTTTATGAATGACGAAACATTTTGAATTATTTAAAAAAATATCAACATATGCGCTGTTATATTGCGAACACGTTGATATGGGTGTTGTCTGCAATAAATCTACATTTCTATTACGCATGTTTCAAACAGTTGAAAGTTAAATAATAACTGATAAACGTACTTCTTTGTTAATCAGATTTAGAAACATTTGAGTGCACTGTAGATAACAAAATAAATATTTTGTCAAATTCGATAGTTACTAGTGTAACTTGAAAATATTAAAAAAACAAGAAAGTTTATGCA
>NJDC01010719.1:0-12580 GCA_002245475.1 Calephelis virginiensis | reverse complement strand
TATAATGCTTTTAAGTTGCCAGTTCTAAAAACTTTCAGTTTGGCCCTCGTATACACTTAACACAATAAATTGCTCAAACTCAATACAAGCAATCTCAATAACTCGTTCAACAGAAAGGCTTACAATGTCTTTACGTTCTTTAAATTTAATATTTTTACTCACTATAATCAATGAGCCACCACATCATCGTTGATCTGCTGAACGAGCTAGCAACTGGTGACTATTGAAGTTGAACATGAGCTGATAGCTCTTAAGCCAATGTTCAGTTATACACAAAATATCAACATTATTACAGTTCATAAACAACTCCATTTCTAAATCTTTGCCCATCAGTCCTTGAATATTTTGGTGTACCAGGTTTAAATTACAAATATCTTTATTTTTATTATATGCTGATGGGTTCATTTTATGTAAAATGTTGCTAGAGGTTATCTCTATTGTCTCACCAAGTAATTTAAATTACTGGGGACATGTTTAAAATTAAATGTATTACTTGACTGCTCAATAGAAGCAGTTGTGTTAGCCAAGTACTTGGCTGCCTTAAATATAAAAGTATATAGCAATAATGCTATTTGTCTCTTAAAGTAGGTAGAAAGATAATAACTGTCTTTTGTCATTAAATAATTAATTCTAGCAAATGAATTTGAGTCAATAAACTCAAATTTATTGTCATAAATTGACATAGTCTGTAATTTCAAACTACATTTATATCGAATATTATTTTCGGCCTGTGGCAAATTTTTACTATAGGGTAATGCAAAAAGATAAATTTTCTTAACATTTAAAACAGATAAATTATTGAATTTTTTTTAAATCAATTAAATTTGTGTTTCCTCTTCTCCCAATTCAAAGTATTAATACAGTGTTTTGATTAAAAGTACTGGAAATGACTTTATTTAATATTTAAGAAATGTTAGCCCCCGGCATGCAAAAATTACACACCGGAATACTAAGTTTCTCTGTCAAAATTGCACCCATATTTTTACCAATTTCATCACTATACATAATTATTTTCTTATTCTCTTTGTTATAATCATTGTTATGAAACGCTTTGCTCAAGTTTTCAGGCTGACATATAGATAAGGGAGGCTTGACTGATTTTGTCGTTGAAACTGATTTAGACAAGTTTGGTTTGGAAGGTGTATGGTAAAGTAAATGATTTTCAAACAATGAGCTACACCTATCTTCGTTATATTGACATAAATCAACCAAGCTATTAACAGCTAAAATGTGTTCATTAATTTCCTTTTGTGCCAGAATCTACTAAGTCCTACAATGTGATAGTTGGAAAGTCTATTGCTAACTGGGCACATATCCAATCATGGGAACGTTATTTTTATTAGAAAATTTAAAATACACATTTCTAATTTTTTTAGTTGCCTGACCCGGGGATCGAACCCGTGACCTCCATAAATCAAGTCCGACGCACGCCGGACCGCTAGACCACGGAGGCAGAGGCGATCAATGTGTTTATTGTTTTTCAGCTTTTGAGGTTTCAATGTTTTCGTTAAAAAGTTTCCAATAAGCAGAATTCCCTCTTATACAGCTATATAATATAGTACTGTGATCATTACCTACAGATCATAGGTTTACCAAAAAGGATGGTTCTATCCTCAGACCAACAAAAAATAACGAACGTACGTTTTAAACTACGTTTTGTCTAATTCATAAGAAACGCTGAGGAGTCAGTTTATAGTTTTTAAATTTTTATCGCAAACAGAAACTCGTTTTCTTTCTAGGTCATTTTCTAGGTTTGTTGTATTAAAAGAGGGCTATACGGGCAATTTATAACTAAGGCCCAAGAAAAGTTAGGGAAAACTTTAAAGAAATAAATATTCTAACGATGACTTCTCAATATATTTTTGAAAACTTGTTATCTAAGTATAATATAAAAATGAATTGCTAAGCACATAACTTCCGAACGACTGAACCGACTTGAATAATTCTTTTTTATTGTGTTAATAATTGTCAGAAGAAGGTTCTTATGAAGAGAAAAACCGGGAAAGTTACAGGGAAAATAGGAAAAATGATACTTTATTTTTTCCCATACAAAATGAACAGGTTCCACCAAGTGCACCTGTCCCGGTATCCGGTCGTATGTTCATAAAAATTTTAATATGTTTAAGAAAAATTGTGATGTACATGCGATAAACACAAGAATTAAAAACAATCTTGTTGTGCATAAGGTTATTATAAGATTTCAGAGTATTTAGAAGACCGAAATGCTTAGGATTAATTGCTCTTCAAATTAATTATAAATGTAATAAACTTTTGTAAATTAGATTTATAATAAAAAAGACAAGCCCGCTGAGTTTCTTTCGCCGGATATTCTCAGTGAGTGGCCGCGTTCTGATCCGGTGGTAGCTTTTAGAATTATATAGACGCGTTACAAGAATCTTTGTATAGATCTATGTAATTAAATCTATTTTGAATTTGTTAATATTGTAGAACCTTATAATTCATGCAACTGATTACGAAATGCTTATAACACTTCAAAAGGAAATCTCTTTGTTTGTTGTTTTTTTATGTTAAATAGTAAAAGACTACTATCGTCTATGGACACCATAAATATTAGCAGTACTTAGATATATTACAGCCGACGTCTTCGCTCCATGTAATTCTTCTGCTTCCAACATAAACATATTTCTCAATATTGGTTTAGGCACGTTTGTGTGATACGATTTATTCAAAAACAAACACCTCAGTATAAATACAGCACAGTTTCCTTCTGTAGCCATTGTACCTTACAGTTACATACAAACATGTCTGCCTTCACCTTCGCTCTTGTCTGCCTGCAAGCTTGTTTGCTACAGGTAAAAACCAAACATGTTCATATGAGAAAGATATACGTGTCTTTGGTAATAAAATGGCCGCACTATGCTATGAAAACATTAAAATATTTATATGTAAAGGGAAACCAGTCGGCTTGAGCGCAACATTAGGTACTTAAGTGGTTTTTTTATGAAGTGTGTTTTAGTAAAGAAAACGTGTTATTCACTCGCGGACTCGCTTTTGAAAGGGGTTCCGTAGTGGCAACCTTAGATTATGGATATATAATATTCTATTGATGGCGCCAACTTGTATTTCATTTTATGTCACAACATGCCTCTACGTATATTTTTTCGCCTACATTAGGTATATAACTTTGATTTTCAAAGGATTATTTAAGTAAATTTAATATGCGATTTCGAAAATGTACTTATCACAAAAACTGATAAGTAACTGCATTTATATTTTTCGAATCTTAAACTCCATTTTCACCACTCGGCTACGGAAGACTAAAAAGTTTTTTGCTTTTGTGATAGGTAAGACAGCGAACTCTTCTAATTAGACCTAAGTGTACTAGTAGCTACTGAGTTTCACTTGTGCAGAAACTTAATAATAACTTGTTTTAATTTTTTTTTCCAGAATGTGTACAGCCAGTGCCTCGGTGCGGCTGGGCTCGCTCCTCTCGGACTAGCTGGTCCCCTCGGTATCGGCGCCCCCTGTGGTCTGGCCGGCCCGGCTCTTGCCGGTCCTCTCGGTCTCGCTGCTCCCCTGGCCGTTGGACCCGCGTACGGCGGCGCCGGTATCGGTGAAGTAGCAGTGGCTGGTGAATTGGGCGTAGGTGGTGCTACTCTTGTCGCCGGTCAAGTGCCGATCCTCGGCGCGGTAGAGTTCGGCGGTGTCGTTCCCGCCGCCGGCGCCGTCAACATCGCCGGAAGCTGCGCTTGCGGCTGTGGCTGGGGGGCTGGACCTTACCTTCTCTGAAGATTTCAAATTGCAAACAATGAACAATAAATAAATATTTTATGCAAACGTTTAATTAATATTAATCGCTAACTGCTCTTCCGTGAATTCAGTTCGTCAGCTTTAAATAGCTACCATTTCCATACAAACTTTTTTTTTTATAGAAGAGGAGGCAAACGAGCAAGTGGGTCACCTGATGGAAAGTGATCACCTCCGCCCACGTGGTGTTGCGGATGGCAACACCACGAGTATCACAGATGCGTTGCCGACCTTTAAGGAACGAGTACGCTCTTTTCTTGAAGGTCATAATCGTTTGGGAATACCGCTCTCGGTAACTGATTCCACAAAGGTGTTATAGGGTAAAACTGCTAAATATCGGCCATGTCAACATTTTTCAACCAAAAAATTCCTTCTATTTTAAATATTATTTGATATTTATATATATTTGTATATTTTTAAGGTTCTGCATTGATTTAGTGTTCTATATTTTAAATTTGTTCAAATGATTCGTTCATATTTTATTTTCTATTAATTTTTATTCACAAACTTGACTAATTATCCTTATATCGGCCAGACAAACCGTAAAGTCGTCCTCTATTTTACCAAATATCGTCATATGTTTAGCTAATAGGGCGCCAAGCAAGTAACTACCTAAATGAATCGCTCAGCTGCTCAAATTATAAAAACGTTCATTTTTTCACATATAGAAAATAATTCTTTAATATTGGATTACGATATGTAACGGTCATCTTTATTTCCTTCATCACTATACACTATAATCATAGTTTCATGCTTAAAGGAATACATTGCGTCCTTAATTTGACTTGTATCGTTTTTAATTCGTCTTTTATTTTATTTGTTTTGATTGTTCTTGTCATTTTTCTTCATCTTTGAATGACAATTTGGCGTTGTTTAAGTATGTTTTGTATCTAATAAAAATAACATTTAGCGTCATTTAAATAAATGCAATAGAGTTGAACAGATTAGAAAAAAAATATTAAATTGAATGTTAACAAATTAATACGGTTTTGTTAACTATTTTTTTTTCCATAAGAAGCCCTACTGAGCATCTTCTTCGACATTACAATCTAGTCTCATCAGTAATTCTAATTTCTCTTAATCTTCTAAGCTACAGTCTCTAAGTATAAGTCCATCAACCTTTACTTAGTGTCTCTTAACTTAAGTTCCATTGGTATCTTGAACTTAAAACACTGTCACTTGATTATGGCACTAGCACTTTGTGATGCTACACAACACTAGACTAGTTCATATGGCTTTGTCCTTTTCAACCTTCTCGTTGTACCTGTGATATCGAGGAGCTGGATTGCCTCGACGTTCACATGATGGTGAAGTCTATGGTGATGAGCTTCTGCACTTTTTTTTATAACGCCACTGACCAACTCCACTTTGAGATCCCGATGGAGGTCATTATTTCTTATGTACCAGTATTTGCAATATCTCTAAGCCCTTTGTTTTGAAACCTTTGTATACACTGTATATTGGTATTTTTGGTACATCCCCATAACTGTATACCATAAGTCCATATCGGTCTAAGGACTTGTTTAAAAGTTGCAATAGTGCTATTTTCTAATTCCAGTATATCACAAGTATAAAGTATAAACAAGATTGGTCCGAGCACACTTCCTTGAAGCACTCCAGCTTAAATTTCCTTAAGTCCCGAGTAATCTTCTTCATGCCTTACTCTAAATGTTCTTTCTTCAATATACGACTGCAAAATGTTTGCGAATTGTATAGGAAGCATACGTCTTTGCTTGTAAATTAAGCCTTTATGCCAAACTTTATCAAATGCTTGTGCGAAGTCCAAGAAAACTGTCGAACAAACTTTTTTTTTTCTTCTAATGACTTTTCAATAATATTTGTGATTCTGTGTACTTGATCCATGGTAGAATGTTGCTCCTTGAATCCAAATTGATGATCTATGATCAATTTTTTTCATCTAAAATTGGTTTCAGCCTTTTGAGAAGAATCTATTCAAATAATTTAGAAATCACTGGTAGCAGTGCAATGGGTCTATAAGATGTAACATCTTGAGGACGTTTTCCAGGCTTAGAAATCATAATGACTTCTGCTACCTTCCACAATCTAGGTACATATTTTAATCTGAATGTTAATAAGATGTCTAAGCTATTCCTTTTTTAGGTAGATTTTTTGTTAACTAATAAGGTAGTTTAATTTGTTATGAGATCATTAAAACCTTCATTATATATTATTTATTGGAAACTTAGAATAATGCAAAAATCTTTACCTTCTTTTATCATAGGTCACCATGGTCAAAATAAGGAATAAGTTGTGTATTTTATCGGCTAATGATGTTAAATATCAACTTATAGTGGACGGAATTTGGAATCAACTACAATCATGTTTCACCCAAGTTTCGAACACCTGGCCGAATTTAGGTTTTTTGGCAATATACTATTTCTAACCCCGGCCGGGCAAATATTTCATAAAATAAATACATAAACATTAATTTTGATATACATAATTAAAGCAAATTTAATACTCAAACGATACTAACACCTTTAAAGCAATTAAAAAAGTTTTTCTTGCCTAAAATCTTACTTCCGTCTGTAGGAAATTTCTGAATCTGAGTACAAAATACTGCCAAATTTAGCTAATTCGCACTCGTCTACAAACAATTTGTCACTAAGAGATATAGAGGAGTTCGATTGCGGCCAAATTACATGAACTTGTGCTCAATGATATAAGGTATAATTACGCATACGAAATAACTTTTTAGAATAACTGTGGTTTTAGTTATGATGAAAAAAGTATAAAAGGCCGATACAAGGCATAGGCCGGTAAAAGGACAGTTTACCCTACGGGGTAAAAAATGTCTTCGGAATCGCACAGTCGCAACGGAAATATTACGAGGCACAAACAAAACAAAGTTCGTGCTTACCAATAGGTAGTAAGTACCTGTGTCATATATATATATATAGCTAAAAACCATCTCTATCACATCAGCTTACATACAAATACCTGAATCGAAATCGGTCCATCCGATTCAAAAGTTATGTTACCACAGAGAAACATACAAATATACACACCAAATACACGCCAAACGTATAACACCTCTTTTTCGTGAGATGTTAAAATACTATTCCTCAATAATCTGTACGAATAAATGAAATTGGAGTTTCTGTTTGTAATACTAAAGTAACCGCTTTTTACCACAGGGAAATGAATATCATCATGTCCGCTACACGTGCTTAAAACTACATTTTTAAAAATTTTGTATGTTTGTCTGCTTGTTTCGGCCAATCCCTGAAACGGCTGAACCGATGTTGACGGGCACTTCAACTGGAATCTAGCTGATGTAATGAAGAGTAACTTAGACTACATTAATTTCAGAAAAAAAATTAATAAACTAGTCTAAAATGACTGATTTTTATTACATGCATATACATGTACCATGAAATTCTATAGAATTCTAAATAAAATAAATAAATGCAAAAGAAGTCGCGGGCATATCTAGTAATTAATACTTACAATATTTCTTATTACTGTTAAATGGTATATTACCTACTATAATTGACTACAATAATATTAATTAAGATTAGAACAATTAAAAGTATTTTGTGTCATCTCAGCACTTATGACGTCATTTGCAAACGTTTCATGCCATACTCCATACAACCCACCGTTTTCGATATTCAATAATAATCTGCTCATTTTATATGTGGGTAGTGAAATATCATATCAGCTTCGGAGCCCACTTTGACTAAATCCCGATAAGTAGCCCTGTGGGGGGGAGGGGGGACAGGAAAATAGGCTGGATCCGCCCTTGATCATACTAGCTATTGTCTATGTCAGGCTAAATTACTGTAGTATATGAAACGTAATTGTTGTTGTAAGGTCGTTTATTGAGGAACAAATACAATGAAGATCATTTACAAAATTCCACATCCGCAGCCGAGGGGACCGGCGAGGCCAAGGGGACCAACGCCGAGACCGAGCGGACCAGCGGCGCCTAGTGGCCCGGCGATACCTAGACCAAGAGGACCAGCGAGACCCAGAGGACCAGCGGCCAAATCTTCAGCAGTGATACCGACGAGACCACTGCCGCAGTTGTAAGAGACAGTGCCAGCACCAGCGGTAGGTAGCACACCTTCGAGGCCGACGGTTCCCAAGAACGGCAGAGCACCGGCTACGGCGAGGGCTCCTTCAATGGCGTTCTCAGAAGCCACGGACACACCGACGGGAGGGATGGGGGAGGCGCTGGCGATGGCGAGGCCGGCTCCATTGGACGCAGCCAAGCCGCGGGCGGCTGGAGCAGCAACTCCCAGGCCTCCACATCCGAGACCGGCAATCCCCAAACCAGCAGCACAAGGAGCGGCAGCGAGAGGAGCCAAACCAAGAGCAGGGTACGCAGCACCAAGACACTGGGCGGCGATGCTCTAAAAAATGTAAAAGTTAATTCCGAAATTCCATTTTAAAACACTGGATACACCTATTAGTAAATATAGGTATACTTAGCCTAAATATTTGATACATATACACCCATACGTATGTATAGATCATGAAAATTAAATAATCACCTGTGTCAGGGTATTTACTCGTATTCGTAAAGTGTATTATTTTATTTATATTTAAAGTAGAAGCCCGTCCCAGCTTCGCACGGGTGAACAAAATTCTATGTTGTTATACATATCATCTATCTTCTTGAGGGACATTACCCATTTATAAAATCCGCATCAAAATCCGTTTCCTACTTTTATAGATCTAAGCATTCATACATACAAACAGTGGAGAGCGACTTTGTTACTTACAATGTAGTAATTATGTTTACTATATTTCTCTTAGTTTTGTTGCGTGCACAGTTGTTGTGTTCTTTAATACCTACAAATTTATTTTGGAATTCTTTGATTTTCTGTCTTTTCCGGTCATCCGACAGATATTGTTTTAAGGGGTAGGTAAAACCGCCATTTGTAATTTTTCGTTTTTTTTATTATTATAATGTATGTTTGTATTTATATTGTACAATAAAGAATAAATAAGTAAATCACCTGGATGAAGAGCGCTTGAGCGCAGACGAAAAGAACGGCTTTTGCGACCATGTTGGCTGTTGGAGACAAACTCGACAATGTTTTCAGAACTTCACTCCACAGTTTATATACTGTTGTTTACTGGACATCGTTGTCTAGCGGTTTACATTATATACGTGACAAAGTAGTAAACAGTTTGCAACACTTTTATTTTTCTATATTTGTTTGTGTGACTTTATCTCGAATTTCTTGGGTGTTCGTCAATGCGGATAATTCAATCCGTCTTATTACACCCAATGAGAACAAATAGATGATAATAAAATCGATATCTTTACCGTTTGTCTTTGTAGGTACTTACATACAGCATTCAATTGAACTTTTTATTAATAAGAAACACACGTCACCTTTAAGCATTTTGCATGCATTTTGTTCATGAAATTGCCGTTCTGAGAGCGATCTCGCCGTTACATACTTATTATCTTCACGCCAAGTTCCCGACATGGGCAGAGAGTATCGACTGCCAAATGTTACGATCCTTACAGCCTAGCTTCCCCGACATTCATTCAACACGCCAGTCACAGAGATTCTTGACACCACCATACGTTAAAACTCGATCAATCATGATATGTACATTCATACGGAATAAATAAATAAAAATAAATATCCCTGAACAAGTTACACAAAATTGAATCTAACCCCAAAGTAAGCAAATTATGTGCTTTTGTTATGTGTGTCAACGATTCAGAATAAGAAATATACAAATAAGGAAAAAGTACAACATTAAAAAAAGAAAGAAAATACAATACATTAATACATAAAATAAGTAACAACTAAGTACCCAATCTAGTTACAAAACAAAGCTAAGTAAATAATTAAATATCAAAAGATATACATTACGGTAAATATTTGCCATAATCTAGATCCTGGCAGTGAAAACATTCCCCGATGCACGCTACGACTGTAATGACTTAAGGTAAAATTCCTTTACCATTTTCTTAAAAACGTTTTTACTTTCTGCCTGTCTTATTGCTACAGGGAGAGCGTTCCAAAGTTTAGTAGCTTGTACCGTAAAAGAAGTCTAATAAAATTTTGTATTATGCTGTGGAATTTTTAATAAGTCTTTTAGCAGGCCGTTGAGAACAGTGATCTTCATTTAAAAAATTAAATAAAAATTATAAGTAGGTAACGAAATATCATATCAGATTCGGAGCCCACTTTGACTAAATCCCGATAAGTAGCCCTGGGGGGGGGACAGGAAAATAGGCTGGATCCGCCCTTGATCATACTAGCTAGCTGAACAAGTTACACAAAATTGAATCTAACCCCAAAGTAAGCAAATTATGTGCTTTTGTTATGTGTGTCAACGATTTTAGTACATAGAAATACTTAAATAGATTTCACCTTTCGTTAAAACTCGATCAATCATGTCATAGACATTCATATGCATGCATCATGCATGAAGTAAAAAGCGTTCATTTAAATTTCACAAACATACCCTTCAATCTTATTAATCTTTATAGATGTATAGATTTAACTGCCTTAGATACCTACTAGTTATAATTTATTCGTATGCTGACTCCATGGGTCGGTCACACGAGGACAAAGATATTTGGTTGGCGAAAAGCAGTAGGTAAGTACGAGTATAAACAGTCAGCCTACAGGTACAATAGTTTCAAAACGTAGTATGTTTATTTTAAATTAAAGTTAAATAAACTATCTTCACTCCCATATCCCCAAGGAGTAGGCAGAGGCACAATCAGGGCACCCACGACTAGCCGAAGGCGAAGACACTAAATTCAAATTCAAATTCTAATTCAAAATAGCTTTTATTACGTAGATCCAAATAAAGATTCTTGTAACGCGTCTATATAATTCTAAAAACTACCACCGGATCGGAACGCGGCCACTCACTGAGAAGATCCGGCGAAAGAAACTCAGCGGGCTTGTCTTTTTTTTATAAATCTAATTTACAAAAGTTTATTACATTCACAAATAATTTGCAGAGATTGGCATGAGGAGCAATTAATCCCAAGCATTTCTGTCTTCTAAATATTCTGAAATCTTATAATAACCCTTACCATACAACTTTATCTTAATACATTTTTTAAATTTATTAAATGGTAAGTCTTTAATATGCTCGGATAGTTTATTGTAAAAACGTATACATTGGCCCATGAAAGAATAACTGATTCTGTGGAGACGAGACTTATGCACAACAAGATTGTTTTTATTCCTTGTGTTTACAGCATGTACATCACAATTTTTCTTAAGCAAACTTATATTTTTATAGACATATATCAAGTTTTCAAAAATATATTGAGAAGTCACCGTTAGAATTTTTATTTCTTTAAACTTTTCCCTGAGGGAAACTCTCGGGCCTTAATTATAAATTGCCCGTATAGCCCTCTTTTGCAAGACAAATATTGTGTTTACCTCGGCCGAGCTTCCCCAGAGAAGAATGCCATAAGACATGATGCTGTGGAAATAACTAAAATACACAATTCTAGCAGTGTCGACATCTGTTTACTGCCTTATTTTCTTAACAGCGTAAGCTGCTGAGCTCAATTTGATGGCAAGTTTTGCAATGTGCGGGCCCCACTGTAACTTTTTATCTACAGTGATTCCTAAAAATGTGGTGGAATCTACTAGGTCCAGTTTGTTCCCATTGAGTTGTACATTGGTATATACTTGCCTTACGTTAGGCATTGAAAATTTTATGCACTTAGTTTTTTTTTCATTTAGAAAGAGATTGTTTACATTGAACCAGTGTACAACTTTTGAAATAGCATCGTTCGTTTCGTCATACTTACCCAGTTGTCTTTTCACTTTAAATAATAGAGAAGTGTCATCCGCAAACAACACTATTACATAATTATCCCTTACGTAGTAAGGCAAGTCATTTATGTATATGAGAAACAAAAATGGTCCCAGAATGGAGCCCTGGGGGACACCCATGGTAACAGCAGCACCTGTCAATTCACCTTTTATGTCCACATTGTCAATTTTCAAACTGTAGTCATTATGAAACATTCTGGTTGTCCCGGTTTCACAATTGATAATGTTCCATGTAGTTTTTATTTTATTTGAAGATTTTTTAATAGTATTTTTCAAATACAAGGATTTAGCAGTGGTACAAGCCTTTTTGAAAATTTTTGAATATTTTTTTACATATTCTTTAAATACAATGGTGTGGTTATATGTTCTTTCATTATACAACTCAAATAATCTTTTTCTACTTTTATGGCAACATTGGGAATTTATCCCAATGTTGCCCATTCACTAAACGCTCTTCGATTAGTATTGATTGACATTTTCTTAGGTGTGAATGTCTGATGATGAACAGTTTGAATTAATGTAAACAATGAATTATATAATTCATTTGGATCATCATGATACGGCAACATTGGTAATTTTTCCAATAAGGCAATTTTAAATCTTTTTAGTCGGCTAGCACTGATAGGGACAAAAACAATGTTTTTTCTTTGAGATTTTTGCGGAGTTCTTGGTAGTTTGACGAATAAACCACAGTGATCACACTCCATTTTGCTAATAACATTTTTGTTAAAGGGTGTCATATTTGTAAATATATTATCGATGCAAGTGGCACTTGTAGCAGTTATTCTGGTAGGCTCAAATAAAATGTTGTGCAAGTTATATGACCTAAAGAGAGATAAAATGTTTATATTAAAGTCACCACAGATTATAATATTAGACTTTGAATTAGAAGTTTTAAATAATATCTCTTCCATTTTGCTTTCAAAATCATCATAAGATGCGCAAGGGGGCTTGTACGAGGGTCAAACTGAAAGTTCTTAGAAAATCAAAAACTAAGCATTCTAGCAAGT
>NJDC01010711.1:2404-16582 GCA_002245475.1 Calephelis virginiensis | reverse complement strand
TATCGACAAATAAAATAAAAAGAGATCGTGAGTATCCCGTATAAATAATTAAAAATGTTAAAGATATATGTTTGTTTCTCTTATCATTTTAGCAGATGCGTTCATTTACCCTTTTTTTCTGTTCGATATTATATCATTATTATCGTTCGTAAGGAGTAAACTCCAATCGTGCGTCGTAGCTGACACACACACACACACTTTTTTTTTTGTATAAACTTAAAGTTCATCAATAGCTCCCTGTGACCAAGAGCCGACTTACAGTAGCTGCACCCAGATTGTGGATGTATTCTTAGTGTTAAAATAACGGCTATTTCTTTCAAGCGCAGCTTGTAGGCGGACTTGGTAATTATTCATTTTACAACAGGCACTCAGTAAACAACATCAGTGCGTTACTTGAAATATCATCGTCTTCAAATTCTAAAGTCTCAGAAAACCGAAATGACAACGGTAAATCATTTTAGTTTGGTAGCATTGATTTTGCATTAAATGCTTTTAAATAGATGTTTTGTTTTCGACTTAGTAGAAAATAAACCATTGTTAACTTCTGATTGATCGAGTTAATACAAATTTGTAATCTGAATTTGCACATCACAATATTGTTCACTCGGTTCATAAACACAAACTGTATCGTATTTAATTAGTGAAGTAATATAACATTTTTTCTTACAAACCATCTTAGCGCTTGTTAGGCTGCGTGTCCACCAGAGAAGTGCGACGATGTGTAGCGAGGGATGTGTTTGTAAAGAACCAATAGAATCGTTGCCAATAGAACTGTGCTGACAGAGGCGAGGTAAATTAAGCGATTCTATTGGTTCTTTACAAACACATTCAACGTTACGCATCCTCGCACATCTCTGGTAGAAACGCAGCCTTACCAAGCAGCTGAAAACTGATTTTGTATGTCATAAAATTGTTTGCACAATTTTGACAATAGCATTCTTCAATTACGCGCAGTAGCGGGTCTCTCTGGCACCAGTGTTTTTACTTATAAGAGTAACCCTAACTATATGTTAAAAAAATGTCGAGAAATACAATAGCTATGTTTTTAATTTTGAGGCTACTACATGGCGTTCAAGCGATGCAAAATCTCCAATATTTACCTACTGAAAAGGGCTACCATACAATAATGACAACGCCTCTTCACAATAGGACATGACAGAATGTGATTGCGCTACTGTCCGCACAATTGAGCATTCGGAGTTTTGGCGCCATCGTGAATGAAGGTGGTCGTAATTTTTTCATTATTATTGAATTTCGTGTTTATATTGAGTGAAATTGGTTAATTTAGGTGGGAATTAGATTATTTTGTTTAGTGAAAGTGCACAAATGAAATAATCATGAAGAAATTATTGTATCGTCTATTTCCTCGCTTCCGAGTAATCTCACTAGATGAGCTTGAGTAACGAAGCCACCGCTTTACTCAAGACCCTGACCTGACATGACTTTGTACATAGTGACTAGTGGCTGTATATTGTATTAGAATTAACTAACTTGACATTGGCAAAGTAGTCGTGAAAAACGATCGAAAGCCATATTGATAAAAGAAGAAGAAGAAGAAGAATTGAGCATTCCTCATTTGTGAATTGTCAGCCGTACGAGATGGACGTCTCCATCTATTTAAATGTTTCAAAATTGTATGGTAGCCATTTCCACTAGGGTAATATTGGAGCTTTTGTATCACTTGTTTTGTTTTGCTTAAACGCCAGGCGGTAGCCTCAATATAAAAAAATACCTATTGAATTTCTTAATATTTTTTTAACATAAAGTTGGAGTTTTTCTTTTAATTAAAAATACTTGTGCCAGAGAGCTCTGCAACTACAATAAATATATTATTGTCAGAATTGAATAAGCAATTTTATGACGTACAAAATCGTTTTTAGCTACTTGGTTACAAGCGCTGAGTTGGCTTGTAAGAAAAAAATTTTATATAACTGTTCTAATTAATGCAATGCAGTTTATGTTTATAAACCGACTCAACAATATTATGACATACAAAATCAGATCAAAAATGTTTAGTAGCTGTAGTAATCAGAATATAGCACTGTTTTCTTGTCCATTAAAGGCTGATTTCATCTATGGATTTCACTGACCATATTGGGTTGAAAACCAAGTTTAGTAAAACTAAGTTCCATTTAAACGAGTTCAATTGTCGGTTATGATTCCGTTGATATGCTACTGCACTTAAAATTAACATTGACAAAATTCTTATTTTTTGGTTTCTGCTTACCTTGAAACAGTTTAATAATAAAATCTTTACAAATATTTATCGATTTTTTTTTACACTAAAATTGACATGATAGACTCTCTTGACAATAATCTAAACACGTTTTTACGTTGATCTCGTCAAAATTCGACCGTGTAATACAGCCTAAATCTATAACAAAAAACCTGTTCAAAAGCAAAAGGTGCAAAATCAATGCTAACTTGATTTACCGTCGTCAGTTCGGTTTTATGAGACTTCACAATTTGAAGACGGTGATATTACAAGTAACATACTGATATCGTTTACTGAATGTTGATTATGAGTAGAATGAAGACCACCTATGATTGCGCTTGAAAACCCTTGAAAGATGTAACCGTTACTTTAGCTTTAAGCACACGTCCACAATCTGGGTGCAACTGTTGTATATTTAAAGGATGTCTGTTGGTCACATTAGTAGCTACTGTCGGTAGCTTTAAGTTTACTTATGGAACAAGATTAAAAAAAAAATATTACATGATAAAGTTTTAAAATTGCACAAAAATTGCGTATTGAATGTTTTATGTTTTTTTACGTCTTTTCACCTTTTCCTATTCTTACCTTGTTGTGTTGTAACTTGAAATTTTGTTATTTACGTATTTTCGGACGAATCTTCTATCAAGGTCTTATGTAGGCTGTCTTTCTAACGATCTAATGTTGATTGCGATACAACTATAACCATGGAATGTTAATTTCAGACAATCAATTTTTAATACAAGTCATATTAATTTAATACAATTCTTAGGGTTTTACGTATGAATACATTACGTTTTACGATAAAATTTTGTTCATAATTATGATAACACACATAAAGCCGAAAACCTTAACTCTACTATACATAGCCTATCAATACTATTATTTATATTCCAATATGTTTCAGCTCGACTAACGTACATTGGTTTTATACTGACTAAAAATAGGAAGAGGCTTCAGATTCTACTCCTGTACATATATTTTTATGTATTACACGATTTCTCCTTTATTTTTAACGGATTTTAAAACATTTTATTATTTGGAAAATTATATCTATTTAAATTGAGGATAAAGTCTTAAATCTGTTTTGTATTATAACTAGCTCGGGTGAATTAATTAGTTTGACCACGAATTTGTAATCACGTATCTACAAGACCCGTGTTTAAAACTCTCGAGTTGAGCAAATTGTTATTGGATTTATCTGTAAAAAAACTTGCCATATAAACCTTTAACCTACTAACAATTTATTTAAGGTAAATATTACTAAGTTAACCGAAAATAGCTACACTACTCACTAGATTTTGTTGTGAATGTCTACTTAACCTTTTTAAAAATATAGACATAGTAATAAATGTAATGTTTGTTGTACGCGATATTATAAACATCTGAATAAGAAATCCAGAATATTACAGAGTTTAAATGCGAGAACCTCAATATTATACTACAGACAAATATGTGTGGACGCACCGGCAATCATAACCCGAACTTCCTTTGATCGTAAACGTCTGTCTCAAACATTATTAAGAAATTGCGTAGAGGGCGTAATCGCCTGTGATCGGCCATGATGGATCTTAATCGAGGGTGAGCGTCACTGAGTCGGTTTTTCGGACAATCATCAAAGAAGGCCATGATTGTCGGCGCGTAAACACGATCGTTGATCACTCAGTTTGTATTTGTCACTAGTGTAATATTAGGGCTCTTGCATTAAAATATTTGAATATTCTGGATTTCTTATTGTAAGTTCAGTGGTCGAGGTAGTGGACTGTATAATTTAGAATTACAGAATTACAGTCGCGTCTACAGATATAAATAGTAAAAAAGAAAGTAGGTAAAAAAAGGTTAGCCGCGCAAACGCAACGTAGTTTGTAGGCTCACTCAATCTGCGACTGACGATCGCGCGTCGGTCGCCTCACTCCTTTGTTCACGCCGTTGCCGTTAGTAGGTAAAATGTTGAGAGTATGACTCAACACTTATTTAGATAGTTATAATTTCGTGTACAGCAAATATTACAATTATGACTATGCCTGTATTTTGAAAAGTGTTAAGTAGAGGTTTGCAACGAAAACTAACGAGTAGTGTAGTTTTTTTTTTGGTCAACTTTGTAATATTTACCTGATCTAAATTGTTAGTAAGTTACAATGTATCTAGTGAGTTTTTTTACAGATAAATATTTTGCTCGGGTCCAAACTCTTAAACATGGGTCTTGTAGATCCGTAATTACAGATTCACGGTCAGACTAATTAAATCACCAGGGCTAACTATAACACAAAAAAGGTTTAGGATTTTTTCCTTGATAGTAGTAGATATGCTTTTTGAATTTAAAAACGTTTTAAAATAGCTTTAAATGACAGAGAAATTGTGAATTTACACGCGATCAACGTAAAAATGTGTTGACAATTTTATTGTCAAGAGCGTCAAGAATGTCAATTTCAGTGTCAAAAAATTTGGTATTGCAAACATTTGTAAATATTTTATTGTTAAGCTATTTTATATAAGCAGCAGATAATCAGGAATTGAGAATTTTGTCAATGTTAATTTTAGTTGCAGTCACTTATCAACGGAATCACCGATAATTGTACTCGTTTACACTGAACTAAGTTCTACTAAACACGGTTTTCAATATGGTCGGCAAAATCAGCCCTTAGTGGACAACAAAACATTGCTATCTTCTGATTGCTACAGTTTCTACAAATTTGTAATCTGATTTTGCGCAATACAATATTGTTCACTCTTTTCATAAACATAAACTGCTTTGCATTAATTAGTGCAGCAATATTACATTTTTTCTTACAAAATATCTCAACGCTTGTTACCAAGCAGCTGAAAAATAATTTTGCACGTCATAAAATTGTTTGCTCCATTCTGACAATAATATTCTTTAATTAACTCTTTGGCGGGGCTCTCTGGCACAAGTATTGTCACTTTAAAGAGAAATCCCAACTTTATATTAAGAAATTCAATAGGCCTTTTTTTTAAATTGAGGCTACTGCATGGTGTTCAAGGTAAGCAAAACGAGTAATGCAATAGCCCCTAAATTAACCTACTGGAAATGGCTACCATACAATTTTACCACTAAGTATAAATAAGTTGAGGCGTCCGTCTCGGACGGATGATTTAACAAATGAGGAAGGCTCGATTGTGTGGACGGTAGTCGGTAGCGCAATCATAGAGGCCATCATCATACATCTGTCATGGGACATCGTGGCTCATGGCGAAGGGGCCGCGTAACATTTGTCTGAGGCGTGTGTTTGTACCTCGCCCTTGTCGCTGAAGTTGACGTGCAGGCCGGCCTTGGCGGGCGAGCGCTCGGTGGGGGAGAGCGCTGGAGGCCGCGCGCGCGCAGCGACGCCGCACTCCATGCCGCCGCCGCCGCCGCCGCCGCCCCGCTAGAACCAAATTTAAACTATACAGTTACAGATACAGGATTAAATTACCTTATAATTAAGTAACAAGTAGGTAGGTATTTTTATGTCGAGGTAAATATACTTAATATTAGTTAGATAAATTGATGATGATGCGCCAAGTATATACTTATATATATTATATAAATTTGACAGCTGTCTAAAGACAAATAAGTGGTTCGACAAGATATAGTTACTTTCAGTCATGAAATTTTATGACTACTGTAGCCAGGGATCGGATTGTTTGTGTTAATAACCCCAAAACGTTTCTGTTAAAAACCAAATTCAAAAATATTATCCACTGTAACCAGTTACATATTATTTTGGTTAAGCGAAACTGTTGGTGAACACCACTTATCTGTTACCAAAGTAATATGGTTAATGTTAACAGAGCTATATGATTAGTGTTAACACACCAGCTAACAGTGTTAACCAAAGGTTAGTGTTATTCATTAAATGGATTCTGATTGGTTGTGTCAATAACACGAACCGTTTCTGTTTTATCTGTTACCAGAGTGATATGATTAGAGTCAACAGAACAATCTGACAGTTTTAGCGTTACCAAATTAACCAACAGGTGTTTACTAAAATTAAGTGTTTATCATTCACAATACCAAGCAAACATATTCCAAGGTCAAAAATCGATTTTTCATACATTTATTGCAATATATATACAAATATCGCGTTTATGCTATTTGACTAACTTTCCTGTATATGTATCTAATATGTACAAAGACGCTGCCGCCGCCGCCGCTATCTTACAACGTACGCCTGCCGCGTACGCTGCCGCTGAACCGCCGAACAATACATATACTCGTAATAATAATATACCTAACACTTCTTTCTACGTAGCATTCCGCGCTGCGTTTTTCCCGCTCTTTTACAAGTACTTGTTATTGCTTGTTTATTTACTTAATTTGCGACCTTCTGTGAAATATCTTGATTACTTTTTTCTGTTGTTTTTTTAATATATGCAAGCAAATAATAATATACAATACTACCCAATCGTAAATACATACCTAATTAGTTAGGTACTTAATTAATGATATGGAGCGAAATCAAGTGGGTCGTTTCGCCAGTTCACGTCCACTTAGTGGAGTTTGCAGTTGGAGGGAAAATATATAAAATGTCCTAGATCTAGTTTTGAATTCCCCAATATTGTAACCATAACCAAAACCATAACCATATGTAGTATAGTCTATTTTAGGATGAAATTAAGTCTTAGCCAAAATGTTTAGGGTTTTTTAATAATTTAAATAAGGCAATTGCGCCAGTTCGCGTCCACAAAATTCAGATTGCGTTTATCCATAGACCAGTTCGCGTTAACAAACTTATAAAGGGGTTAGAGTAGTTTTTCTATGAAAATATAAAATAAATATTGGGTTTTAACTATTTCTCTATAAAATGCTATACATATATTCACACCAAGTTCCTTGCTGGGGTGGCAGAGAAAATCGAGTACCAAGTGTCACGAGCTTCCTACACATTTATTGCTTTTTTCATACAAAGAAGCTGGTTGTGGAAATTTTGGTGGCAAGAGTTGGCCTAAGGATAAAATTGGACATGGAATTTCAACCTAGGTCTCCATGTCCGAAGGTAGAAATCTGCTGCTGGAATTAAACCAAACAACTACTCAGAGCAGTCCATACGACAGATATGGTAGAAGACACTGAGGGACCCAACATTTCTACGCAACTTTTTGGTCTTTGACAATTCGAGTTGCTTTATATTGAATGTGCTCAAACGGAAGGAGCTGGTACTGTAGAACCCCTGCCCAGAGTTGACAACAGTACTCCATATGAGGCCAAATTCGCGCTTTGTAAGCGATGGGTTGGCTTGAAATACTGTCTCGCTTTACTGAGTACACCAAGCTTTTTAGAGGCAATTTTACCCTTCTTCTCCAGATGACCACGAAATTGAACATCACTCGAAATGTCAACGCCAAGTGTAACAATACAGGCTTTGGCAGTTAGGGAAACGCACTCAAATCGAGGAGATGCAACAAAAGGGAGTCTTTTTAGCGGAAAACGCGCAAACATTTGACTTGCTAGGGTTAAATTGCACCAGATTCTGCTGCAGACAAAAGATTGTCAACTTTAGACACAAGTTAGTTCCGGCTCTTGATGACATGTTCCCGAGATATATTATGTCGGCCAAAGTATAAGGCCGGTAGTGTCGTCTACATAGTAATTTTTGAAACCATACAGGAAACTATCGAAATACCCATTTAAAATTTCAAATCTGTTTAACCGTTTAGAAGTTAGGTATGTGAAATAGGTAAGTACGAAAAAATCATTTTTACGACCCGGTGTCCTATTAGCCGTTGTCCCGTGGAAATGAAGCACAGTCTTGATTTAAAAAGTAACCTATGTTCATCAGGGACAGTATTCGCTTTCAATCGTAAAAGATTTTGCAATACTATTCAATACAAACAAACCAGCAATCAAATCTTTCCTCCTTATAATTGGTGTACCTATCTATCCTGTCAAATGTTCTGAGTATGCTCGTAGCTACCTACATTACGGCGATTAATTTTTATGTACATGGAATATGTGTGTAAATGAGATGTTACAAAAATATTTAAGTGTATCAACATATTCTACCATATTTTGGTGTGCAAATATTTTAACATTTATAAAAAATATTATTTAATTACATATGCTTTAAATTTTAAGCCAATTATTTATATTTATAACTAGTTTACTTATTTATTAACAAAACATTTAAAAACTATAATCAAATTTAGCCCTGTCTACCGTAAACTACCACCGTTTCCAAACCTAGCCAGACAAAGATAATATGTTTTATCTAACAACAAGTCAAATACCTTCCTTCGAAATCTTTTTAATTAAAGTGATTTGAGATTATCAGGAATTTGGTTGTATATACGAATGGACATGCAGTAAACATTATTTTTATAAATATTAAGTTTTTGGTTCGGCACATGCAATTTCTCACTATTTCTTAAACATGAAATTCTCAACATTTCAGCATTCGTTTTACACAAATGATAATGTTTTTTTTTTTTACAAATACACATACAGCCAAGATATACAAACAAAGTAAAGGTAAAATTTTAAGCGACTTAAAAAGTAGTTTGCATGAATGCAATTGGTTAACACTACATATGGCGCGAGTACACTTTTTTTCGCACTCTAAGATTCTAATTAAATCTACAGAATTTCCCCAAATAGGAATACCATATTGCAAAACCGAAGGAACATAAATATGATAAGCTAAGAGAGATGAATCCAAGCCTGCTACTTCTCTTATTCTTCTCAATACATATACAAACCTATCAATTTCATTGCATAGAGAGTCAATATGTGATTTCCAATTGCAATATTTATCTATTTTAACTCTTAAGAAGTTTGTAAAATCTACATTGTCTATAAAAGTATTATTTAAAAATATGTGTATTTTTTTTAGTTTATCTGTAGTATGCCTGAAATTCGACTGATTTCGTTTTTGTGAGATACATTTTAAGATTATGCTCATGTAACCATTCTGTCACTTTATTTAAGGTTACAGTTGTTTCTTTAACTAAATCACTACTATTCTTACACGTGATAAGAAGGGTAGTATCATCGGCAAATAAGACAGAATCATGGTTAATAGCATCAGGCAGATCATTTATGTCAATTAAAAAAGTAATGGGCCTAAAACACTACCTTGTGGTACTCCGCAGTCATTAAAAAGATAATTTAAAGTGTAGACCTTTTTGCGGTTACCATTTAGTCTAGATATTTCAACACAGTGTTTTCTATTTTCTAAATAGCTTCTAAACCAATCTAACGATTTACCTCTAATGTCATATCTCTCAAGTTTTGTTAACAAAATTTCGTGTGATACAAAATCAAATGCTTTACTTATGTCTAAAAATACAGAAAGTGGATACTTCTTGCTATTAAGACATTCAGTTACTTTCGTAACTTAGTCAAAACATGCAAATACTGTAGACCTGCCTTTTCTAAATCCATACTGATTATTTTTTAATTTAATTAAAAAAAAAGTTAAAATAATTTAAATAGCTGTATAATTTGTCATAAATTATTTTTTCAAAAATCTAAGAAATTACGGGAACTAAAGTTATAGGTCTATAATTGTTCATATCACAAGAATCCCTGGCTTATGTAAGATATATATATATGTACAACGCATGTTTTGGGACACTGCAATGTTGGGACATGGTGCTAAGGAAAGCCCTACGAGTATGATATTCGCGTAATAGTAGTGTATAAACAATTATTTTTTGGTATATATTAAATCATATACTATATGTTTACTTTGGGGATATCATGCAGATATCGTATACTATGAGGACAGTCTGTAAAATACACTCTCTTGGCTTAGTCTGGGTGTTTACCCATAACACAAGTAGATATATAACTTACAGAGATATCAATTTTCTATTTTATTATGAAAGTAAGTACTTCTATTACGACTGATGTTTCATAAAAAAGTTACTTTACGAATTTAAATAGAGTATGTCTCCGTGGTCTAGCGGTACGGTGTTGGACTTTACTCCTTGAGGATTCGAACCCCGGGTCGAGTTACATGAATATGTGATTTTTCAATTTCTTATAAAAACAACCCTGAGCGTATTGGATAAGTATACGGTTGGCGTTAGGTTTCCTATCTATTACATAGTGGGAAAAAGCGTCATCGACTAGTCGTTGGTGCCCTGGTTGTACCTCTGCCTTCCTTTTCGGAGATAGGGGCATACTTTAAATAAAGTATGCATTTACTGCAGACAGTCACAAAAAAGTTGCGAGTAGTTAATAAAAGTTGACAAACTTCTAAGAACGAACATATTTAGTTATTATTTTGCCTACATGTTTTTTTTTATATTATTCGTAGACTAGTATTTGACATGTCTAGACAGATAGACTGCAGGGTGCGAAGGAGAGTATTTTCTTTGTTAGTCTATGAGTATATATTTATTCCTATGTGCCATTGTAGAAACTCTTAAGTTATGTATTCTTAGTTATTCTGGCTTTACGAGGGTAATAGTAGTAGTGATTGGGTAGTGATAGTCTGTTTCGTTATTCTAGGCAAGAGTTGTTAAGGAAATTTGGAATGGAGAATTGGATGGAACAGTTTGTTATGTTAGTAGAAGCAAAAGAAGTTCTTGATGGTGACAATTACATGCCACCTATAGACACCAAATATGGCAATGACGTGTTGTCAACCTGTGCTTAGGTTATTAAACCTCTCTAATAAGTTTGCTGGTTACCCTACCCTCCAAACGGAACACGACATCAACGAGCACTGAAATTTGATTTAAAGGAACAGGTAATTCGGTGGTGCCAGAATAGTTCATACTGAATACCCGGTGAGTCAATGAAGTAGGTAATCTATCACTTCTCACGTTCGCAAGAGCTGAGATCTACAAATATACCTACATAACATATACCTCTTTTCTCTAAAGCAGTAGAGAGTTAAGTCCAAACTTGAAAATTGAGTTGGGTGACTAGGAATCCAGTTAACTTTGTAAACCACTGATCCAGGCTTGATTTACAGAGTTATTAAGCCGTTACCTCAAACATTTTTTTTTACAATTATAAAATATATAGCGAAGTGACAAGAAAACGAAATTCGTCTGCACAAAAACTAAAAAGACAAATGGGATCGCAAAAAAAGTTTATTACGTTTTTAAAAGTAGCATGTGCTAACTGAATTACTGAATAACTAATAACGTCAATGAAATAGTTTTGTAATGTATAAAACTTAACTTAAAACTTCTTTATTTACATGATAACTAAAACCGATCGACTTAAAACCGATAAAACGTAGTTAAACTCTAACTCTAATCTATTACTTGTTTTTTATACTGCCAGGTTTCATACGAAACTATGACAAATATACAATTTGAAATTAATTTTATATAATTATACTAGGTAGACCTAAATGAGTATAATATATTATAAAAGAGAATAAGAAACCAACTTAGCCAAATCATTCATAGATAGTTGTTATGTTCTGATGTGAGATATAACAACAATCCCCCCGTGTTGGGCAGGTCCCTTGTATAGGAAAGACTACCTGCCTCTTTGCCTGGCAGCTCGTAAGAAGCAAACATAGGTTTAAATTTGTCATTGTCGACTAGATCATTTGCGTCGAGTGTGTAGAAAGTAGCCCGAGTAGGGATTTATTGCCTTAGGTAGGTACTTACTCTTCTCGCCTTAATGACTTAGTGTTATATTCAGGTTCGTGGGGTGGACTAGCAGCTAGATTTGCACAATAGGCTTTACATTCCGGCCAGTTAATTACGTATGACATCCATAATGTCTATGTCACTACTGTCTCTTAGCATCAGGAGAACCGTCTGCTTGTTTACTGTATTAAAAATTATAAGTGCGAATCATAAGCATCCCTCATAACATCGACACAGTTCGCGCCACATCTATTCCTACTGCCACAATATCAGTGTTCGTCATTGTAGTGTTCAGATCGAAGGAAAGGAGAGGGAAATATAGGGTAGCCGGTAAACTTCCTTACGCAAGGCTTAGCTTGGCAAGCCTGGGCTCAGATTGGCAATGCTCCATTACCACCTCTGGAGATAGAGTATTTTTACTATTACGAAATCCGTTTGTTCGTCTTGCATTATCTTATGAAGTCACAATTTCTTCATAAACAAAAAATAATTTAATATATGACTTTTATTAAATATGTTTCATATGTAATTACAATCACTATAATATTTTTAAAAGAAGTTAATTGGTAATCTAAATCAAACAAAAAAGCAAATTTAAAACAACGTAGGATGACTTAGGATTAGGAAATAAATATTTTTCCTCAATTATACTATTATTATAACATATATTATATTGTTATCAGATATTTTTTTTCCTCCTATAAAAAAATCTTAAAACGTACAATTAAATTGAAAACCTTTCAATTGGACGTTTTAAAGATACGGTATGTTTTTTTTTATATATTTCATCAAGGACATTTCATTGACAGAGGAATTAATACTCATCTCTTACGAGCTGCTTGTTTGCCTATTCTTCCAAGAATCCCCAAGGAGTTACAATATACCGAGGGTTTTTGTACCTATTGTTTAAAACGTCGCATCTAGTCTATGTTACATAATCGAGCACCGGGTTGGGTTTTAGGCGCCATCGAGAGTAAAGATGGTCGAAGTTTTTTCATAATTATAGAATTTCTTGTTGATAGTGAGTGAAAGGAACTCAGTGCTCGTAATTGTTGTGTTTCGTGTAGGAAAGTAAGGTAGCCTGCCGACTTCCACACGAGAGAACCTCACTTCCATAAGATAGGGAAGCACCAGTAACATTAGCGAGTAATATTTGAGTAAATGTGGCAAAATACCATAAACATTTTTCATCAGTGTTTTATTAATACCTAGTACCTAGTTGTTTGTGTAAATGACAACGTTGTGTAAGCGGTCAAACTGCTACAAAGGTTTATCCCGTTTATTCTCGTAGATTGGTTAGACCAATGATAGTGAAAAGTTGTCATTGAGATCTACAGCATATTTTTTTTTTATAGAAGAGGAGGCAAACGAGCAAGTGGGTCACCTGATGGAAAGTGATTACCTCCGCCCACGGACATCCGCAATACCAGGAGTATCACAGATGCGTTGCCGACCTTTAAGGAATGAGTACGCTCTTTTCTTGAAGGTTCCTAAGTCATAATCGTTTGAGAATACCACCCTGAATAACCGATTCAACAAAGGTGTTATACGGGGTAAAAAATGTCTACGGAATCGCACAGTTGTAGACCGCCACGCATCGAGATGATGGGCATGATACTTTAAGCTCTGACGCGATGTCCGAAGGTGGAAATCAGCGGCTGGAATCAAACCAAACAACTCCTCAGAGCAGTCCCCATGATAGATGCGGTAGAGAACACTGAGTGACCCAATATTTCTACGCAACACTAAAGAATCAAGCCGATTGGTAATTGCCCGGTCATTGACAATTCGAATTGCTCTACGTTGAATGCGGTCAAACGGAAGGAGCTGGTACTGTGGAGCCCCTGCCCAGAGTTGAGAACAGTACTCCATATGAGGCCGAATTTGCGCTTTATATAGTTGTAAGCGATGGGCCGGCTTGAAATACTGTCTCGCTTTACTGAGCACACCAAGTTTTTTAGAGGCTATTTTAGCCTTCTCCTCCAGATGACCACGAAGTTGATACGACAAAGGGAGTCTTTTTAGCGGAAAACGCGCAAACTTGTGTCATGTTAGGGTTAAATTGCACCAGATTCTGCTGGCCCCAAAACGAAATTTCAGACAAAAGATTGTCAATTTTAGACACAAGTTGGTTCCGGCTCTCGATGACCAATTTTAATAATTCTTTTTTTATTGCGTTAGGACGTTGGCTGTGTGTGTAGGTTCATATAAAAAGAAAAAATCAAAACTCATACCTGGTTAGAATATGACTACCTCTGTTGGTTTAGCCAATAAATTAATAAAATAGGGTATTATAAATTAAATAATAAATAGAAAAATTTAAGCGCAGTACAACTGCAAAAAACCGACTCCAATTATGTATTATACGTAAGTAGGTACCTATTTCTTTACCACGTCGCGATTTAATC
>NJDC01010705.1:90313-105946 GCA_002245475.1 Calephelis virginiensis | reverse complement strand
TTAGGAGTACTTAAAGAATACGCTACGTCATTTTTCGAAATCTAATGTTTTAAAGGGGTTTTTTCAACCCCAACATACCTAATCATACTTTTGTACTGTATAATACCGTATAAATCTAAAGTATCTTCACGCCCATATCCCCGAAGATGTAGGCAGAGGCATAACCAGGGCACCCACGACTAGCCGAAGACACTAAGTCCCACAAAGTAATAGGTGGCAAGCCTATCGCCAATCGGGCACATATCCAATCCCGAGCAACATTATTTTATTAGAAAATTGGGGAAACCAAATTTTCTTTTTGTTTCCCGACCCGGGATTGGAGCCCGGGACCTCATGCAGTCAAGTCCAACACCTGAACCGCTAGACCACAGAGGCGATTTCACATTTGAACGGATGGAGCAACTTTGCTTATTCTCTTTTTGTTGTGTTGATTGTTGTCAGAAGGTTCTTTTTCAAGTTATTGCACAACACTATCCCACCAGTGGTATTGTTGGTAAAGACCCGATTCGTCTTGGGCCGCTGTCACTGTCACGAGCTACCCGACAGGACGGCAGATGGTCTATCACTACCTACACATGGAAAACAAAATTTACAAATTTGTTGTACAAATTGTTTCACATTGTCTATTTAAGTACTGTCGATAAATAACGTAAAAACATAAGTTCTATTAATAAGTTTCTGCTGCAGCTGTTTGCGCCGCTTATGTCCCCATTACGGGACTAATGACAGCGACCCTTAGACACGGCACTCGAATAGCCATTGCCAGGGTTGCCAGACCACTTAGTCTCAGGGCAAAATTTCAAAATGTCGTGACTATAGGATAAAAAAAATATTCTTATTTTTTTTTAGTATAAATTGTAAATTATTTAAAAATCGACTTTTAGACATCAAATGTTAAGGTCCTTCCAAAATGGATGTTAAAATTTCTAGAGTGTTCATTACAACGGGTAAGACATAAACACAAAAAAATGAAATGACTTTCGGCTTTCTATAATATGGTAAATTTTCTATTTTTAGTTCCTCCCTATTGGATGAAATATTCTATTGAAAAATGCAATTATTCAGATCTAAAAGTGTAATAACGCTACATTGTGAATTGGTATTTTTAATAAATTAATATATTTAATAAAAAAAATTAAACTAGCTGATCCGATAGACATTGTCCTGTCCTAACTATGTTTTTTTAATGAATTTCTCCTGACAATAACTAACACAATAAAAAATAATTAATTTGTTTATAATAAAAGTTCGGCAACGCATCTGTGATACTCCTGGTGTTGCGAATGTCTGTGGACGGCGGTGACCACTTTCCATCAGGTGACCCACTTGCTCGTTTGCCTCCTCTTGTATAAAAAAAAAGTTTATCCGTACAAGCGAAATGCGATGATCAAGGGAAATGGGGATTAATTTTTCTGTTTCGTCGGGACATTTTTTTTGTGGACTGTGTGGACAATCCTGACGAATCCCGATCATTTGGCAGCCCTAGACATAGCCGTTCATCATAGCTATTTATGTCACTCAACCGATTCTCTCCGTATTTGATGTATTACCGCTACTCAAAAGAAACCTCGTGTTTCAATATTCGACGTTTCCTACAAAAACTAATATAGAAAGCGTGTCACTTTTTACAAGTAGCTTACTTCGTACACAAAAAATCATTTCAATAAAGCTCGATCATTTTTAGTTCTATTATTACAAAGAGTGATTTAAATTGGATGCTTTATAGAGGTTTAATAAAGCAATTGTTGACACGTGACGAAAATAAATATATTGTAGAAAAAAATACTAATGCTTAGAAAATAGTTTTTGTGATCATTTAAATTGTCAATGAATAATTTATGAAAGCTTTCTTCTTTGCGTGTTTTTTAACGATAGGAGAAAACCTTTTCGTGATACTACTAATAGATACTAATTTGATCTCAATGTTGTGTTGCTTGCGAAAAAAAAACACGTGATATTTACCGAGACCTAAGTAAAATAGAATTTACTCTCTACAGTACTATTGTATAAGATCCAGATAGACCCCATCACCTCTCCTAAATGGTCCACGTAACAAACGCCTCCATAGATTGGAGATATGTATATCTTTAAAGATAACAATGTAGAACGGAACACCGAAAAGTATAACTCACTTGCACATTGTTATTCATGAGAAAAAAGGTCAACATTTATTTAAATGTATTATTAAGTTACAAAACTTGAGAGGTCATGTTATCGCGGTTACTCAATCTTCTCGACAAAGTCGCATCTGCCGTCATCAACCGTCACGCACATACTTTACGTGAGCTCAACACTACCATTGTGATTACTGACATGATTCCACAACGATAACTTATACGGTGTATCGAGTTCGAAAAGATAAATAGAATCGACTTGAGTGTGCGAATATCGGTGTATGAGTATCTGGGTAACATTAAATCTTAACTAACGTGATCATTTTTTATTCGGCTCAAAACGTGATACAGTTTTTATACATTATCAGGTTTAAAGACCGTAAAAAAAATTAATTTCGAAAATTTAAAATATTCACTGTATTTTTGAACAATGTAATTAAATATAATCTACTAAAAACTAATCAATCATTATCAAATCATTTCAAGCTTCTTAGTTCTCCAGAAAAAAATAATTGCAGTATAACTATAAAAGGCGGTTCAACGTCGCGGACTTTTTTAGCGAACTAATAACTTTTAACTAAAAACACGTAAATTCAAAAAACAAATAGAATTCAATGAGCAATTTTAATTAAATTTTGAAAACAAAAATGCCACGTCACCATTTCTTTATTAGAGTATAAAAGAGAATTGAATTTTAAACTGTTGCTGGACTTACATTGAACCCAATACATTCGTTACGCAGCCTCGGCGAATTGTTAACTTTTTACAACCACACTTTAACATGCTTATAAACAATTCTCATGTAAACAAGGAGCCGTCGGGCGCCATGAGCCAGATTTATAGGTCGATGGACATTTTTAGAGATCAACAGCTAAATGACAAAAACGATTTGAAACAGATGCATATATATCTTCATATTAAGTCCCTTACATTGTAGGCAGGCAGAATCAAGTGCCAAATATCACGACTGTTACAGACCTGGGTGGGGTCCTCCACATTCATTACCCTTTTCTTATAAACCATAAAACCCGAGCGATTTGATTCGACACAGTTTACAGTTAGTTATAGGTAGGTACCACAAAAATGGAACAATATGGAAACTTCCCACAAACGTTCGAAACGGCACTTTCACGCAAACATACGCATCGACGATGCCCCTAAGCTGTTTTCGCAGTGCTGCAGTAGCGAGTGTCACATTAAGATCGAGATTGAGTGCTGACGTTGTTATTTGTTTCCGCCATCAATTTCTTAATCGTATTCGTCTTTTACTGGGATTAACCGTCGCGTCGCCATGAGTTTACCTACTGACATTAATTGTAAACTACGTAGTTATTGTAATTTGATCCAATTAAATATTCCCCATCATCAGTCATCATATAGCAATTACTACAGAACCCCTTAAGGGCGGGCTCGACACACATATAGGCGGTTATCACACTGCACCGGAGGCCGTTCCGGTTTGCGGTGATGGGCGAGCGATAAGTTTAACTTTGTACTGAAAAATCTCGATTTATATACAAAAACCGCACGGTATAACACACTGACACCGCATCACCAATATTTCAAGATTAAAATCCGCATTACCGCACAGCGCAGCGACGTGCGGAGCAGTGTCATATCCACCATTTCTACTTTAACTAACTCACCTCCTACGTTCCGTAGCCTCGTGATATCCTCTAAAGATTATTCTAATCAGTCTTAAGGTAAACTATGATATATTTAGACGAACGAGTTTTAAAATTAGCTTCGAAAAACCACCGAGAGGAAGAATTTTAAGTGTCATTATCAGAGCGTATCTCTGGGCGGACACGTGTTTAATTACTTCTGTAACGGTTAAAATAGATAACTTTTGGTGAAGACATACCATAGCCAAGTTTATCAAATGAAGAGAGTTATGGCGCCATCTTGAAAGAAGATGGTCGTAATTTTCCTAATTATTGAACTTTGTGCAAATTAGGAGTAAAATTAGTTAATTTAGGTGGCAGTTAGTTTAATTTTGTTGAGCAAAGTGCGCAAGTCAAATATTTGCGAAGCAATTAGTGTATCGTGTATTTCTTCACTCCCGTCAAATCTCACTAAATGAGCTTGAGTAACGAAGCCACCTCTTAACTCAAGGCTTTGACTTATGACAACACATGACTTTGACTTACGATATCTGACCTGAAATGATTTATGATTGTTAAAATAATTAATTAATACGGAAGAACCCTAAAAGTCTTAGCCGGCACCAGAAAGGGGCAAATTAACTTAAAAAAATCAAATAACGAAGATACTCATAAATCCACATATAAATTCCATAGTTTTTATATAAGAAAGCGAATACGGAAGCTGCTCTTCTGATGGCAAGATATAACCATAGGCTACAGACACCAGATGTTAGTGGTGCGTCACTCTCGTTTGAGTTTTGGCTAAGATAATAAGCTATGTGTACAAGTATGACGCCTACTTTATTTTCTAGCATAGAACTTGACAATGGCAAGCTGGAGTTATGGTGGTAGAAATAGGCAACCTACCAAATATGACATACAATTAACAAACAACCATATTTAAACAACATATGTATGTATCTTAGAATAAATAAAATATTTAATGAACCCTGATTCCTATCGTGATGACGAAAAAAATCTATGGTACATATAGGCTACGGTCTTCTCCATCAGGAGATCTGTGTGCTAGTTCGATGTCTTTATATATAAAAAAAAATGCTGTACCAACATTGCAGATTTCTCTCATTGCCCACTAAACGTTCCATTTATCATAATTTATGTCACAGACGGTGACATTTCATTAAGTTGCAATCGATTGTTTCGCGAGTGGGACACTTTCACTGGCAACACCGGCCCACGATCCAGTTTGCCGGCTGAGGGGGATTAAAGGCTGGCGGAACCAACTCATGTGCATTCAGACCATGTCTCACAAACTCAGACGCATTGTTGGGCAACACTTTTTATTTTGCGGTACACTTAACCGCGCAGTATTTACATGAATCATGGTCATAATGATCTGATTGGGATCAGTTAACCGGTTACTCGACAGTAGCTCAGCTGTTATCTCTGATTTATTTAGTTTGGGTTGTTTATTTTTTTTCATCGCCTCTACGGTTTACAGGTCTCCGGTGTGGGACATTAATTTAATGAAATCCCGGGATTAAAACTCGGTTAGGGTTAAAAAAGAAATTCTGTTTTTCAATTTTCTAACAACGTTGCTGCATTGGATATGTGCCCGGTTGGCGATAGGTTTGTCACCTTTCAAATTTTGAATCTTACTATCTTTGGCTAGTAGTTGGTGCCTGGTTGCAACTCTGCCAATTTCATACCGAGTACGGGCTTGAAGATACTTTATGTTATACGACAACGCATCTCGTAATGTTAAGACACTTTCGTCGCCTATAGACACTATAGATTTCCCTGGTACGTCGCTGTTTAGTGCGGGGGTGAGCACTAACGCTATGGCGGCAGGAATAGGTAAGGCGGTAGTACGAATCCGGGCGGCCGTCTGCACAGGACTCGACTGCCTGATTTTGACTTGACTAAAAAAGTAAAAAAAAGTATCCGCCCATATCCCCGAAGAAGTAGGCAGAGGCACAACCAGGGTACCCACGACTAACCGAAGACGCTAAGTCCCACAAAGTGATAGGTGGCAAGCTTATCGCCAACCGGGCACATATCCAATCCCGAGCAATTTTTTTTATTAGAAAATTATAAAACCCAAATTTTCTTTTTGTTACCCGACCCGGGACCTCATGCATTCAAGTCCAACACCTGAATCCACCAATCCTGAGACCACAGAGGCGATTAACTTGACTGGACTGCTAGTGCGAATAATCCTGTCACCTAAATAACTAGATCATAATCAGGGGGAGACGGAGTCGTCACATACCGACGACAATATATAACTGTTATCATAATTTGTTTAGTTTGCTTTTATTTATTATCTAGTTCATACAGGATAAGGTAACAAGGTAAGGTTGTGTTTACACTTATTAGTTTCTTAGCTAGTTTTGCTGCAAACATTTCGCAATAATATAGGTACACACTTTATTATTACTTTTTAGCTTAGATTATACAGATGGTATGGAGTTATTGTCACCATCAGTAACGATTAGTCTATTAAATTAATCAATTGCGTTGAAGAGTTCTGATCAAGCTCTCCGAGTAGCCTGTCGGCTAACACGATGGTTGAGACCTGGATACGGTAACATAATATACAGTAGTTTAACTCGGCTCTGTTTTTGAATTATACCTACAGCCGTGCGGTGCGTCAACACGCGATAGGGCTACGAGCCTTCCGTGTTATAACTGCATACCTATTTGAATTTATTTCTATCTGTTGCCCGCGGCACTGCCTGCGTGGTTAATGGTCCCCAAGGGAACTTGTTTTCGGGATAAAAAAAACTATCCTTTGTGTTAATCCAAGTTCCCTTTAGGTGTGAGCCAAATTTCGTGAAAACAGGTTTAGCAGTTTTTGTGTGAAGGAGTTACAAACAAATAAACATGCAAATTTTCGCATTTATTAATTACTTAATAGGATTTTGTGCTCGTACAGTATTTTCACAAATAAATATAAATTTATTTATATTTATTTTTAAGTTTTTATTGTTAGTTTATTATAATATTATTTTTATTATTAAGTTAAGTTTACATCTATTCCGCCGACAGTATTTAGGAGTTGCACGACGAGCTTATAAAAATTGTATTTATATTGCGTGTCAAACTATAGTAAGGCCACCTTGTCACGGCATCTGACGATCCGTGTCTATGGAGTTTTACTACACTTTCCTATAACTTTACATTACTTTCATTATGAAACACCATCGTGATTTCTAGATAATAGCGATATCGGCATGCGTAAAACGTTATCACTTTTACGCAAAGCAAATGTGCCCAATCATGCAATTTATATATTGTGTAGCCATCGTACTCGATGTAAGCAATATTATATTGGAATATGTACACACAATACAAGCTCAAATACCGAACTAACAATAGTCTAAGATCCAACGTTGCAATTTAATTTATAATCTTATTTTATTTTCAAAGGTTCGAATTTCGATTTCGAAAAAATTCAAAGGTAAAGGTTTCCAAGTAATAGTCGTGGTTTATGGAAAATCAGCATGATAAAGGTGTTAATAAGTGCTGGTCCAAGTCCCCTTTGTAGAACCATCTACTCCTTGCCTGAAAGCTCGTAATATCATACGTTAAAGAACAATTGCCAACAAGGCTGTTAGTTGTGCTACGTAGCAACTTGCCTGGATAGAGATCTACTGCTTTATCTGCCGCCATAGCTTAAGTATTTGGTACTATTGTGTTCCCGTGCGGAGGGTTGGGTAGCCTTAAGACTTGTATACTACGTTTAACAACCCCACTCCAGGATAGGATCTTGCATACATAGAAGCATGATAGGTGAAGATACGTACGAAACATATAAACATTGCTCGCCGGGTAAAGAGAGAAGCAACATGATGTAAAGTGAAACTAAGGTGGAGAGTAATCTGTAATTTCAATTAGAAATGTACAGAATACATGTTACAATCAAAACAGCTTCCTAATAATGACGATAATGATGAATGTTTAAATAATAATCGTTTCGCTTTCGCTTATTTCGTATTACATTCAAATCAATCTTTCATCGATACCGCTTAATAGTCCTTTAATTCAATATTCAAATTTTCAAAACTAATTTCAAATCATATTTTCAAAAGTTTACTGACCGAAATTCAAAATGTTTGTTTATGTTATAATGATTTTACTTGAAAAACTTATAAATTTGTGTATTTAAAAATAGCTGTATCGGCGAACTTAGTTCCATCAGTTCAATTTGTGTGGGAAAATATCGTTTTTCCTTTTTACCTGAAATTTTTCCAGTTTTTCTCTTTATAAGAACCTTCTCCTGACAATAACGAACACAAATAAAAAAGAATCAGCCAAATCGGTCTAGTCGTTTGGAAGTTATGCGCTTAAACACACATTCAGCTATTCATTTGTACATTATAGATTATTAAAAAAAATCTAAGTTATTGCAAAAGTATAAAATATATTCACACACGTATTCGAGAAGAGTTAGGCAAAGTACAACCAAAGCACCAATGCTTAGCTGAATGTACTTATAGTCCCACAATGCAAACCTATCGACAACAACAAAAACATTTTTGAGTTGTCCGCCCCGTCTCGAATCGAATGCGAGACCTCATTTAGTCAATGCCAACATCGAACCAATAGGCCATAAAAATACATGTTCAGAAAAAAATTACAAATAAAAATATTCTACTCATCCTCGGCGCTTGGTGAAACTACATCATTACGAGTAATAAAAATTGATTGTACAATTAAACAATATTTTATTATTTTTTAGCCTACCGGTTACGCTACATAGAACATCTTCAGGGCCACCGTACTTTAAAATAAAATGTGTTATGTAAGCAATGTAATTGTAAATTATGTTAAAAACAAGGTTTGCAAATTCTTGTAACAGTTGAGTAATCATTATCAAGTCAGATATTTGTACTGTAGAAACACATCGCAATTTAAATTTGCAACTATTATAATTTGCTGTAGGTTTTTTGGCGCCATCGTGAATGAAGGTGGTCGTAATTTTTCATTATTATTGAATTTAGTGTTTATATTGAGTGAAATTGGTTCATTTAGGTGGGAATTAGATTAATTTTGTTCAGTGAAAGTGTACAAATGAAATAATCGTGAAGAAATTAGTGTATCGTCTATTTCCTCGCTGCCGTCAAATCTCACTAATGAGCTTGAGTAACGAAGCCACCGATTTACTCAAGACCCTGACCTGACATGACTTTGTACATAGTGACTAATTACTGTATATTGTATAAGCAAATTATAAAAAAAGAAGAAGATTTTGCTGTATTGCTCTCTTTATTTAAAATCTAAAAAGTCAAGACAAAATTGCTTAACTGCAAAAAAGAGGAAGCTATAAATTCATCTATACGTTTTTCTTTTGTATGTTTGTAAGGATAACTCCGCCATTAATGAAAAGGCTTTAATGATTATTTTTACGAAAGGTCGCGAATACAAAGTGGTTTCTTAAAAAAAATATTAAAACTGAAAGCGCTTTTTGAGTTATTCAAACGCAACGCATATTTTGTTAATGTATTTTTATTTTAGCACTTGCCCTGTGCTTGGGTTTAATTTCTATAAATATTAAAGAAAGAAAAAATTTCCCCAGTAACCTTTCGTCTCAAGCCGAGGAATGCTCTAATCATTTGACCTACTGAGGATTCGAGTCCCGTGGCGAAATTTTTAATTATTTTTTTACCTGTTAACGCGGGTAGTTATTTCCTTTAGATACACAGTCCTGAGTACCTGTAAGAAAGGAAATAAAAATTTCGCCACGGGACTTGAATCCTCAGTAGCTCAAATGGTTAGAGCATTCTTCGGCTTGAGACGAAAGGTTACAGGTTCAAATCCTGTCTGGGCGAATTTTTTTCCTAACCTGAATAATGTAGTCATGATATTCGGTCGTCCTTATCCAGGTCATTGTTAAACTTAATATGATATTTCATTTTATAAATCCTCTTTCAATCGCCTCTGTGGTCTAGCGGTCCGGGTGTTGGACTTGACTGCATGAGGTCCTGGGTTCGAATCCTGGGTCGGCCAACAAAAAGAAAATTGGGTTTTTCCAATTTTCTAATAAAAAAAAATGTTGGTCGGGATTGGAAATGTGCCCGGTTGGCGATAGGCTTGCCACCTATCACAGTGTGGGACTTAGTGTCTTCAGCTAGTCGTGGGTGCCTTGGTTGTACCTCTGCCTACCTCTTCGGGGATATGGGCGTGAAGATAGTCTTTCAATCTGTCTAGGAACGATTTTTCTGTAATGAAAATAAATTTTAGCTGAAATCATATTAAAAAACAAACAACTTCCAAAGCTAATAAGCGGCTATTTTGCAATACTAACTGCTTTATCTTTGTCACTTAATTGCCTATAACCTTGAGGACTGAAGCATTGTAGTAGATTTTTTGCAGTTTCACTATTTTGTTCAAGCACTAAATTGATTGGGCAATTTTAGGCAACTCCTGTTATACCTTATACCTGTTACCGTGAGTATAAACCGTTTACATTTTATTATAGATAATATTTTACAACAAAAACAACTAATTAGCGGCCTATTAATAGATAACACTAAGCTAGACTGTTACAGTAATTTTATTAACGACCAGAATTACCTACATGTATTTTTTTTTATTTCTTACTCGCCATTGCCCGCGACTTATCCCTGGACAAGTTACACAAATTGAACCTAACCCCGAAGTAAGCAAATTAAATGTTGTGTTATGGGTGTTAGTCAACGATATTATATTAAGACATAGAAATACATACATACATGTGTTCACGCCAAGTCCCTTACTAGGTAGGCAGAGAGTATTAAGTGCCAGACCCCACGATCCTGACAAATCTGTCTAGCTTCCTACACATTCAATACATAGAAATACTTAAATAGATACCAGAATATATTTAATAAACGAACCCGGAAATGCAGACATCTAAATGTTCATCACACAAATGTCTGCCCCCGTCGGGAATCGAACACGAGCCTCGCGGTTGGTCAGTGTAGTTAGGCGTGTACGCTAGCCACTCGACCACCGAGGTGATAAAATGTTGATGTGGCTTTTCGTGGTTTGTAATGAGAACAAAAAAGATTTTCTGTGTGTACTACTACTATTTGGTATATACTATATATACTATACTAATGTACCTGTCCTGAATGTTAACCCGGAGTATAAGCTACGAATACACAAAATTTGGTACTGGGTAACTGTATTAACACTAAACTTGCGAGTACCTATATGTAACATCCAGCTTTATATTCAAAGTTTGAAATAATTCCGAATATGTTTTGAAATATCAAAAATTGACAACAAAGTCAATTCTATCCGTTTTGTAGATTTTGCGGTAAAAATGAACGGACAAACTAACAAACTTACAAATATTTTCATAAACATCATGTTTGGTTGGCTTCTTTATCTTGTTAACCTATTCTTGTCGCCATAATGACTCTGTTATGTTCCGGTCTGGACAGTAGAAGGGTAGTCGGTAGATATGCACAATAGGCCTTTCATCCCGGCTTCAGGACGGAGATGCACCTGTAACATCTATGATGTCTTTAAGCCACGGTTATCTCTTACCATCAGAAGAGCTGTGTGCTTGTTTGCTGATATCTTACAAAAAAAAACAGTAAGTTTTGTAGTTTGTAGTACACATACAACTGACAATATTAGTCACAAACAATAAATCTAACGATAAATAAAAATGGAAAGACATTAAAGTTTTATGCTTCCCAAAGACAGAAAGCGGAATTATCTTAAATTTTTATGTGACAATAAAAATATAGAAGGAAATGATTCGCGCTTCACTATATAAAAACCCAATATAGTTTGTGTCATATAAAAATTTAACACGTCAAACTAATTTCAGCCAGATAATGGTGGCAATTCTGCTGAGCACCAACTAAACTAATTTTAGGTAATAAATAAAGAAAAAGTATCTTCACGCCCGTATAACAGAAGAGGTAGCCAGAGGCTACAATCAGGACAAACACGACTACCCGAAGACACTAAGTCCCACAGAAATTGGAAATACACAATTTCTAATTTATCGATCGAATCGGGGATCGAACCCGAGACCTCAAGAAGACAACTCTGACGCCAGACTGCTAGACCACAAAGGCGATAATTTTAGGTGAATGCTATTTTTTCCCACTGAAACGAAAAGAGATGGAACATTTAAGACATGTCAGATTAGTCCGGACATGTCAATTTGTGACCTTTTAATCAACATTTTCCGAGGAAAAGATTAAAAGTCTGTACTAATATCATGCACAAACTATAGTGACAGCACTGAACGTGTGTCTCCTTAAATTACTATCGTTATAAGACAATAGCGATCACTTAAAAGTTAGTTTAGTAAGCGCGTAACAAAATTACCACATATAATAAGATTAAATATTCTTACATAATGTATCTGACGATGCGACCGGAAGGTAGTCACAGGAATTCCAAAAAATTCCAACACTAACCTATCATATTTGGGCTTATTTGATACTCTTGAATTACTGGGAATAGCCCTTAGGCGTCCACAAATTACGTGAGATGTTTAAGTGGGGGAGGGGGTCGATTCAAATCTCACCTAATCTTACGTTGGAGAAACGGGGGGTCTCGGCAAATATCACTTATTTTTTTTGCTTCAATCACAAAAAAAATGCTATTTTGGTCCATTTCATCCATATTGAACATGCTTGAGATTTAATCTTACGCATTATCGTAATACAATGAAGGTCATTCACTAATTCCTTCAAAAGAAAATAATTTCATTCATACTCGACTTTATACATCTACTAACTGTCAAACCACTGTATATTTGTTTTGTACCAAATACCTCCATTCACTTAATTAATCATTTAGGTTTTTTTAAGTTATTGGATTGCAAACAAGGATTTCCTGATGGTAAAAAATTCACACCTCCTATAGACACCAAAGGTGGTAATGGTGTGTTGCCAACCTAACGTTGGGAGGTTAGGCCTCGTGTAAAAGCGAGTGTACCTTATCCTCCAACCCGAATACGTCAACGGCAAGCACTGACGTTATAGCGGCAGGATTAGGCAAGGCCTATGCTCGCCTTTTACACGCTGACTGGCACGAAAGCAGATGGTCTATTCTGCAAAGAAGCTCGGACCAACAAGGGGGTTGATGGACATTTGACAATTCCGGACTTAAAAATCATACGGGCATGTTTGTTCCAATAGTATCTTTTGAGCCTAAAAGCCTTTGCTGTAAAAATCCAATACATTTAAATAAGAAACCCATATTTCGAAAAATCTCACGTGAGATAGGGGGGTGGGGGAGCGGGTTTAATAAAATCTCACGACATCTCACCGGGGGGGGAGGGAGGGTCAAAAAATGTAAAAAAACACCTCACGTAATTTATGGACGCCTCCTTACAAATAAAAGCTTATTCAAAAATTTGTTATGCGTTAAAATACTTATTTAAAGCCGTCTTGGCAAACTTCGTTCATTGGGACTCGATACTCTCTGCTTACACTGCAAGGGGACTTGGCATGATGATATGTATGTATAATTGTGTAAGACGACCTGCCGGTACGTACAAATGTTTCTCTATGTTTCGGATTTCGAGTTTTTATCACTTTATATTAATAGTTGTTATAGCTTTAATTTCTAAACTTGAAAAAAGACGGGTTGCACTCCGGGAGTGCCGGCAGAAGTGTAATTTTGAATATTACGTGGTTAGGGAATAATTTTGATTCCGCGGAATTAGAAAAATAAAGCCTCATTTTACAACGCCTGATTCAATAAAATACTATCATTTATGCAAAAATATTATTTTATATCAATAACCTGCTTTTGGATTGACAAAAACCCGCTAAAGTAAGGCCACGTGACGGCTAGGAGCGTCGTCATATTATCTGTATAACGAACGCTGCTCGTCTACACATAACGCTTATTTCCAAGATGGAACAAATAGAGCCATGTCTGTTGATATTATACGTATCTGCTATCATGTTGTCTTGTGAGAATGTAATGGTAGGTATATTGCGGCGTATTATTCATTACGAATCCTATACTCTTCGGAAATATCTAAGCAATACAAAAACAGCAATGAATCTACGTTTTATTTTAGATCTCGCGCCGACTTATTCGCGCATGCGCCCTACGCCGTCTTACGATCTGATGATCTGACGCGAGTTAAGAAGTTTTTACCCACTTCAAAAAAAGTGCGCAGCGCTGCTAAAGAAGTTTTCACCTCAAAAATAAACACAGAACAATGTGTAAAGCATATACTACAAAACGAAAAAAGTAATGATGGAAACGGAAAACGTTTAAACAAATTATTGCCAAAATTACATTTGGACTTTTATCCCTCTCCCAAAGGAATTCCTTTAGCGAGGGCTATAAAAAATAGCTTGTTTCGAAGCTACTAGCTCGAAACATTCAGCCGAATTTCGTTACGGGATACGAATAGATAAAAAATATAAAAACGTGTTCTGCAGCTCTGTTTCAGCCACCTGCTCATATTTTTTTAACATCTTCACTCTTCTATAGAAGATATAGAAGATTATGTGCCAAGCACTACAGAGGTAAAAAGATACATCACGAGAATATCGTATAATCACCAAACAATATTGGTTAGCTCAAAAATGTCACTTAATGGTCGTAATGGTGGGGGACGGAAACGGCGACGGAAGCGGCGTCACGGTCGACGGCGTCCCCATGATGTGACACAACAGCGCCCGCCCCGACAACAAAATCATTTATAGTGGACCTTGTAATCAAACCATTATACAAAAAATGTACCGCCATACAATTATAATCGTTTATTAGGTACAGCTGCATAAAAACCATTATATTTCCTTCTGCGCTTAAAAATTAATTGTTTTTTTTATGTTATTGAAAGGTAAAACAAGCCGGATTTCCTGATGGTAAGAAACTTTTACTGTTGGTTACGGGGTACCTAGTTGTACCTCGATCAGGTTGATCCAACCAGGATACCCACGACAAGTTGAAGGGCACTTTCTACAATGTGATTGCTGGCTACCCCATCGCTAGCTGGACTCTTATGGAATCCCGGGCAAGATTGTTTTATCAGAAAATTGAAGAAACAAAATTTTAGCTGCCTGACCCATGCTAGTTATAGGTTCTTGGTCTTGGGTTCCTGTGTAAAAGAGGCCACCTGCTTTTCGCACATCATAGTCATTTCTCGCTACTGGCGCGTTTCGTTTAAAATTTAGTAACTTACAACTACTAATAATGAAATGCAACTATTTAATCGAAGTAATTAGGTATTATTACGTAACTCATTTTACAAATTAATTTATTATTCATACCAGTAATCGGTAATTAATTAATTGGTAATTTAAAATTTTTACTCATTAGTAACCAAGTACAGATTACTCAGGCATTTAAACGCAATGCCAAATGTAAAATGCTGAATACTTAGCCTCAGGTTGGCAACTGAACATCTTTAGCGTCTATAGTCGGCGAATAGTTCTTAACATCAAGAAGTCTATCCATTTGTTTGTTTTCAAAACACCATAAAACAGAACATACCTTAAAGTACATGTACCGGATAAATTTGAAAAAATGCGGGAAAAAATTTGACACGCGTTGCACGAACTTCATTTCTCATTTTATTTATTTAACAACTAGCGACCCGCGCCGGCTTCGCACAGGTACAAAATATACATAGAAACCTTCCTCTTTAATCATCTTATCTATTAAAAAAAAACGCATCAAAATCCGTTGCGTACTTTGAAAGATTTAAGCATACAAAGGGACATAGGCACAGAGAACGCGACTTTCTTTTATACTATGTAGTGATCATCACGATTTTAAAGTACAAAACAGCAGATTTTCGTATGAACCATCCGAAGCGAAAAACAGATTGTTTTTTATAATTTAAAATCGTAAACTGACTGAAGAAAACTCGAATCACCGTTTGTCGCATTTTAAATGTCACCCGGTATAAAGCAACAGTTATATAGCTA
>NJDC01010705.1:54343-78567 GCA_002245475.1 Calephelis virginiensis | reverse complement strand
CGTTTAGTGTGACACCGCTTTAATTGCAAAAAAAAAAAACATTCACGCAAGTTGTAAACACATATACAAATAATTTTATGATGTAAGGACATACCGACTTCTTGTAAAAATATCAAATACTTAACTTTCCAGTTTTGTGTTAGTATCTCAATATCTTTAGGTTAATATACACGTATATATAAAAAAAACGACGGGTTGTACTCCGGGAGTGCCGGCAGAAGTGAAGACTTGAACATTAACGTTGTGCATTTTTGATATTTTGGAATGGTTAGGGAATAATTTTGTACGAATTGCTTTAATTATCAGTATGAAAGTACTATTATTTATGTGATAGAATACAATATTCATTTATTGCGCTATCGTATACACACATGACAACACAAACATTCGCGCAAGCGCCCTGCGCCGTCTCACGAATTTTCGATCAGATCACGTGTCCTGACGCGATTTTAAAAGTTTTTACCCATTCCAAAAAAAGTGCGCAGCGCCGCTAAAGAAGTTTTCACTTAAAAAAAATAGCTTTATATATTACTAGCTGTTACCTGCGGATACGCTCGCGTTTTCGCAGGAACCCATTGTGCGATCGGGATTAAAAGTAGCCTATATGTTAATCCAGGTCACAATATAATATCTGTGTTCCAAATTTCTGACCAATCCGGTCAGCCATTCGAGCGTGACAAAAAGAGTAACAAACATACACACATCCTTACAAACTTTCGCATTTATAATATTATATATATTATTAATTAATTTTAATTATTCGCGTGATTATCGCATCACACCTGAAGGGATGGATAAATTTTGCTAATTCTTTTTTGTTGTGGCCTTGAGACTACGATATACGCTGGAGCATTAGGCCTACTGTGCAAATCTACCGGCTAAACTGTGCTCTGGACAAAACACGACACTGTCATCAAATATTTATATGAATAATATATTATGAAACTGTTTTCAAATGTCTCCAAAATAGTCCGCGATCGCACATATATCCTGCGAAATAGCTAGTGATAATTGTTATATCCCGCATTTGTTGATTAAGCGCTCCATATACCCCTTAAAAGGTAATCAGGGGCACAACCAGAACACCCACGACTAGCCGAAGAAACTAAATCCCACAACGTGACAGGTAACAAGCCTATCGTCAACTGCGTACACTTCCAATCTCTAGAAACGTGTTTCTATTAGAAAATTGAAATAAAAAAAGTTGAGAGGTGTCAAGGGACACCCGGATGGAACGAAGTTCTCTCTCCCCCCCCCCCTCTCTCAATCTCTAGTAATCTCTATCTCTCTTATAGAGAGACAGATAGAGAAACATGAAATAAAAAAAGTGATATGATAAAAAAATGATAATAAAAAAAATACAAAAATGAAAAATAAAAATTGTCCGACCCGGTATTCGAACCCGGGACCTCATGCAGTCAAGTCCAACTACTGAACCGCTGAACAGAGCAAAAAGTGTCGTGACAACATTTTCGTAAGAATTTTTTCCGTCTAGCCCCCATTCACAACACGCAATAAGGAACTTCGTTCCAAAAACAATTTTCTTTTGCCCGACCCGATTGAACCCAGTATCTCATGAAATCAAGTCTACTAACCGAACCGCTACACCACAGACGCGTTTAGTACATATTACAATGTATAACACGGAAATTACATCTAAATTGAACAGGTCCGTCATCGCCTCTGATTGTACGTTATCGAGTGCATTCAAACTAAATAACAATATATTTGCGTAACAAAGTCCGCACATTAGAACCGTCGGTTACGTATAAAATTGGCAGGTACGGCCGGCCCTAATTGAGATCAATTCCATAATTCACCGGGTAATTACGCTTATTTTGTAAGATTTGACACAAAAGTAGCGAAACGTTTCAACTGCGTTACGTGATATCCAATCACAATTTATGGCGCCACGTAAAAGTAACAACAGCTCAGGTTATTACGCGTTACCTATATAATTAACTGTTGATAATAAGTACTACCTGTTGCAAGCAGTTTTGCCTGTTTATTATTTTTTAGATGCCGACAAAGTATAAAATGTAATCTCGACCGCTTCTTTATCCTCATGTTGGTCCGGGCTCCTTTGCAGAATACAATCTGCCTTCCTGCCAGGCAGCTCGTAAAATGCAAGCATAGACTTACCGTCACTAACACCGTGACATCCTACTAGGTAGGTAGAGTTTTGCAGCAATTCGCTCGGATTGCTGCCACCGCTTTACCTGTCGCTATTACGTCAGTGCTTCCCATTGACGAGTTCCGATTCGGAGGTTTGATAACCGATAAACTTACTATTGCTCGAGGCCTAACATCCCAGCCTCAGGTTGGCAGCGCACCATTACCACATTTGGTGCGTCTAGGCGGCGTGAATTTCTTAACATCAGGAAAGCCTTCTGCTTGTTGGCCTTCCAATATCATAAAAAAAACCAGGGTCGTTTTTTAGAAATTCAATAGTGAGACCGCCCAGAGTATAAAATACAAATTACGTCTGCACGCTCATTGAGCGAGGAATAAATAAGTTTTGAAAAATACAATAAAATGATCAAAACTGTTATTATTGAAGTTATATAATGAGTACTGTTTTCGTTCGAGTTTGATCTGAATTCAGTAAGCCCCGCATAATTGCTCCTAGGGCGCTGCAAATGCTTTTAAGCTACAATGTTTTTTTATTAAGACGGAAGAGGAGTTAATCAGTTTGGCGCAACTTTCATATCAAAAAACAAAAAAAAAATAAGTTTGCTATGTTTTTTATTCGCCCAAATCATATGACACTATTTGCCTTATATTTGAATGCCTTTATACTTACTTTCAAATTATACGGGTTATACTTTTTCAAGTAAACTTTAAACAAATTCGGGTTTGCTATGTATCTATGGAAGTCCCGCCTCTTATTACGTAGTATTTATATACTCTTTGGAGTTAATTACTCGTTTAAGATTTCTACCAAAACAATTCCTACAAAGAGACGCTTACATCAACCGATTTCACCAACATCCAATGGCGGATCGCTTTTCCACCATTAAACAATATACCACATTAAAAGCTATTAAGTTTTTATTGCATTTTCTATCAATCGTATCACACAATATCCGGCAGTAAAATATATTTTAAATCGAGAAAACCATTACAAACGGTGCGTTACGTTCTGCGTGAAAGCGTTAAACTTTAACACACAGTTTTACGTCTGTGATAACATAGTTTTACAATGAACACAAGGTTTTTTTTATATGGCTAAGTTATAAGGAAGTTTAATTTTGTATATAAACGTAAGTCAACCTTTAATAAGAGTCAATCGCTTCGTAAAAGTGTTGCGGGGGTTAAAATGTTTACGGTTTTGCAGATGTTTTAGCTCGTGGCAAAAACTAAATTAAAATCAGACTAAATTCTTCGAAATTAATTTTTATTGTAAATTTAATGAACCTGAGTAATTAAAATCCATATTTATAAACAAAATACTACCGTCTCAGTGACAAACATAGACCAACGTATTCCAAGGTTTTAATTAACATTATAGCCTGTACAGAATATAGTCAAATTAAAATCTATTTAGTAATAACTAATAAGATAATAGTTATTATCAATACGCCTGCTAGCTATCACCCGCAACTTCGTCCACGATAAATTGACATGTAAGCTCTATCTTTCCGTTAGATCAAACAGCAGACAGCGCACGAATTTGATTAAAATCTGTTCAGTTCTTTTATTTTTAAGATATTGTAAGGCAAACAAGCAGACGAATTTCATGATGGTAAGAAATTCACGCCGCCTAGATACACCAAAGTTAGTAATGGTGCGTTGCCAACCTGAGGCCGGGATATTAGGCCTCGAGCAAAAGTATGTTTACCTGCTTACTCTAACCTCTAAATCGGAACAGGTCAACGGCAACCAGCGATGTTATGGCGGCAGGAATAGGTAAGGCGGTGGTAACAATCCGGGCGAGTCGCTGCGAAACTTTACCACCTAGGCAGATGTCACGGTGTTGGTGATGGTAAACCTATGCTCGCCTTTTACGAGCTTTCTGGCAGAAAGGCAGGTGGTCTATTCTGCTAATGAACCCGGACCAACAGAGGGAAAATCTAATCTTGATATAAAAATCTTACATGAGATTTTCGTAATGAGGATAATCACACTTTTGTTTTAATCAAATACAATGTAGTAGAAGATGGATCCTTAAGCCTATAGGTATAATATATCCACCAAGGGGTAGCTATATTTTAACCAATAAAAAAAACAAAATCGGATAAGTTACTGTGTAGAAAGTTAGTCGTAATATAACTTAAAAAAACAAGTCGATTGACAAACTCCCCCGTTTTTACGTCGGTTGAAAACGAAGAAATCATAGTTTGAAATTGACGCAAGCAGAAGAAAAAAAAGCAGCAAAAACTGCTCAAGTGACGTTGAAACGCGCAACAGATCGAGGAAATGTTTAAAAACGTCATTGTCTTTAAACAGTAAAAAAAAAACAATGTAATTGGCAACACTGGTCGACTATTTTGTTAGATTGTTATGTAATACCAATTAATTTGTCCAAATTTTCGCTTGGCTAGTGATGGTCCACGGACCTATGAGCGTTCCGCATGAGCAGCATCTGTCGCGCAATGAAACGTGACCCATTCGTAAATGAACCCCGGATCTCCCTTTATAGCTCGAAATATATTGTTTTTACATGCGACTTCGTCTCCGACTTCGAATCGCCTCTGTTGCCTAGCGGTCCAGATGTTGGATTTGACTTCATGAGGTCCGGGGTTCATTTCCCGGGCCGGGCAACAAAAAATAATTGTGGTTTTCCCAAAATGTTGCTCGGGATTGGATATGTGCCCGGTTGGCGACAGGCTTGCCACTTACCACATCATGGGATTTAGAGTCTTCGGCTAGTCGTGGGTGGCCTGGTTGTGCCTCTGCCTACCTTTTGGGGGACATGGACGTGAATATACTTTGTTTTTTACATGCGACTTCGTCAGTTGCGTTTACATACAAATTTTCTTCCCCCATTATTGTCTATTTTCTTAATTTTTTTTTAAAAAGTAGGCAATTTTTTTTTTAAAGTAGCCAATGTTTGAGACTGGTTCTTTAACTATATGCATATTCAATTTATTCAAAATCGGTACAGTGAGATACCCGTGAACACAAGCAGCGGAACACAGACTTTCGCATTTAAGTACTGAGTACATTATAGTATTTTATCCGCGACTTCATTTGCGTGGTTATAGATCCGTGTGCGTTTTCTCCGGTGTTTTTATGCCATTGGGAGACCCACAAACTTGTTTACCTTTCAAGTTCCGATTACATAAAAAAACTAGACGTTGCTCTGCTACGGCTGCGGTTTTAAAGTTGTTAAGCTATCCCGCGGAAACCCGTTTAGATATCGAGACAAATAGTAGCCTATGTCACTCTCTTGCCTTAAAACTATTTCTAAACATAAAACTTGTAAAATAACATAGTTCCGATGCAATGTAAAAGAATGACAGACAAACAATACTTTCCTATGTAATAATTTAAGCGCAATAAAACAACAAAAAACCAACTTTGAGAGCAATATTAGGTATGTCAAGTACATGAATATTTAGTACACTTCGCGATTTCAGATCATATTGGTGTTTGACAGGGTAATGGGAACATCTCGAAAACTACGTTCTTTAAAAAAATAATTCAAAAATCGAATCACAAATGACGGAGCAACAAATAAACATGCATGGGAATCCGAGCACATAACATCCTCCTTTATTCGAAGTCGGCTAAAAATTAGTATGGATAGTTGAAACACGTATCAAATGGACAATTAATAACTGTCAATGTTTCATAGAAATAAAATTAGGCGTTCATTTTGCTAATAAGGCTAAAGTAGGAAGAGCCAACGCATTGTTTAGCTGGAGTATTTAGAACGGCCCGCCAATGCGAAGCATTTGACACTTTCTATTTTTGTCGCAGTGTCAATTTGCTGTTAACGCGTTACAGGATAAACATACAAGTGGTAAAAATAACTGAGTACATACGGAGACGTTCTGTTTGATTAGAGCTTCGACTTAAGCTTGACATTTAAAATAAAATAGTTAAAGCAGCGCTTTAAAATTTATAGTCGAAGATCCGAACCTACATGGACCTACACCGATCTGATAATAGAATTAATACATTTTATAACAAACTAGCTGTTGCCCGCAGCGTTACACGCGTGGCTAATGATCCCGCTAATTTTTCGGGATAAAAACTATCATATGTGTTAATCCAAGTTACTTTTTATTTGTGTATTAAATTTCATGAAAATCGGTTTAGCAGCTTTTGCGTACAGGAGTAACAAACAAACATACAAACTTTCGCATTTATAATATTAATAGTATTTAGTATATTAGAAATCGCAATAAAAATAGGTTGCATAAAAAATCCTGGACAGAATATTTTTCAAACACTTATTTGAAGACAACACTATATCAACGTGTTTGCAATAAAACACGTGAAAGTTACTTCGGCATACCTGTTTATACCCGGCAACCCAGGTAAATAACAGTACCCCAAACTTTGCACATTTTATACGTCTTATATTATGCCGGGACAAAATTTTCTTATCTTAATATTACTACACTGATTGAAAAACATTTTTGAAAGAACTAGAAAATAAATATTTCATCCTTCTATCAGATCGATGAAGGCTAGGTTCGGATCTTATACCAATAGAATATATTAAAATATTTTTATTCAAATTCACATTACAAGAGGCACTTATGACGAGTCTATATAATACTAAAACTACCACCGGATTGGAACGCGATACTAAATATAAAGTACAATTACGGCCAATATTAATAATCAATCCTAATCCAAAACTTGCTGTCCAAGATTGATATTTTGATCCATTTTTATGTTATCGCTTGCCAATAACATAACTGTGGACAGGATAAATATGACAATTAGGTATAGGATAGGCCGGCGGATACGCAGCTATCTGGATTGCTTGAAATCCATCTTTACATATACATTATTAACATTGGCCGTTAAACATTACACAAACAAGCATTATATTGTTATATGCTTCTGTCAGTATAAATATGAAATAATATGGACAACCGTTTGATGAAGTGCAAGTTGCACTCCATCGAAGCAATATGATTGCCATGGTATTTTTTTTTTTGTTTGGGTTTTCCAATTATCTAATAAAAAAAAATTAAAAAAGTTGAGAGGTGTCAAGGGACACCCGGATGGAACGAAGTTCCCCCCCCCCCTCTCTCAATCCCTATCAATCTCTAGTAATCTCTATCTCTCTTATAGAGAGAGACAGACAGAGAAACATGAAATAAAAAATAGAAAAAAAAATATAAAAAAATGAAAATGATAATAAAAAAAATAGAAAATGAAAAATAAAAAAAATAAAAAAATATCCGACCCGGGATTCGAACCCGGGACCTCATGCAGTCAAGTCCAACTACTGAACCACTAGACCACAAAGCAAAAAGTGTCGTGACAACATTTTCGTAAGATTTTTTTTCTCTAGCCCCCATTCACAACGCGCAATAAGGAACTTCGTTCCAAAAATTTTGCCCGTGATTGGATATGTGGGTGCCCTGGTTGCGCCTCTGTCTACCTCTTCAGGGATGTGAGCATGAAGATATTTTTTTTTACAAATATTATAAGTATAGGTAAACTCATGGCGTCGTCGGTTAATCCCAGCAAATGAAGAATACGCTCACGGTAGTTTAAAAAGATTAAAACAGATTAAGAATACAAAAACCTAACAACGTGACCACTTGACGTTGTCTTGACGCGGTAGGAATTTACTACTACAGCACCGCGAAAATCACTTAAAGGTCTCGTCAATGTGCATATTTGTATGAGTGTTCCTTTTCGAAATATTGTAGGTAGTTTCCATACTGTTTTACATTTGTGCTGTGCTTCTATGATGTAGTGGTTTGGAGTTGGCGATGACGAAATAAGGCCCCGCGGGCAATACGGGATTTTTTTCCAATTTTTCCAGTTGATCCGGAATTGGATGCGTGACGGGTTGGGGACAAGTTCCGCCACCTATCACATTGTTGAACTAAGTATCTTCAGCTTAAAGTGAGTGCCCTGGTTGCACCTCTGCTTATCCTTTGAGGATACATTTCGTTCCGTTACAGAGCTTTCGTTCGCAAATCTAATATTTGACATCATAATATTCTTAAACTCGACATAATGAATATACTAGATTTGGTCCAGTTTTGATGCCCTCATCAAAATAATATTGCTGAGCTACACTGCCTATTCACCATAAAAATGAATCTAAACCTAAATCAAAGTCAAATTTCTAGTCACAACACGAATAAATATTTAATATATTATAAGCAGAGCAAACCAATAAATATTACATTGTATTTGAATAATATCAGGCATTGCAGTAAGTAATATTAGCATATCAGGTACAATCAGTTTCAAAAGTGATTAAAATTATATTATTATGGTTCATAATAAAATTATACTATGTGTTCTCGTTTTGATAAGTATTTTTTCAATACACTTCTTTGTTTCTGCAATAAGGAAGTACGAATCATTTGTGTCAATGTGAGTGTATATTACAAGGAGAGAAGAGCGAACGATATCTGTTCAGGTATTTGCTTGGAGACATCTTACGCCTTATTAAGGCACTTTGTCAGTAGAGATATAAGTGATTTAAGTGTGTTTTATCTCGCTTACGGGTACGCTTACGAAACAGCAAGTTATTAACAAAATAATATATTTTTGTGACAAGATTTTACTTGTAAGGGCTATTTGGCAATATGTACTTATTTAATTTTATTAGATATAAGAGAAGTATTATTCCAAGCGTATGAAATAAGCTCACAGACAATAGGATACTGTTGGGATATAGGAGCTTCAATAGCCACCTTCTGTCACCACCATCTTATCTGATCCATCATATCATATAAAAAAACCAGCTCAAACGGTTCCATCATATGAGTATCATACCATTTCATTGTCATTAAACTAAAAAAAGACGAGTTGCTCTCCGGGAGCGCCGGCAGAATTGAAAACTTGAATATTAACGTTGTGCGTGTGTTAGGGAATAATTTTGCACGAATTACCTACTTTAATTATCAGTATGAAAGTACTATCATATATTATTATTTTAATATCAATAACCTGCGTTTGGATTGACAAAAACTCGCTAAAGGAAGACTACGAGACGGCTAAGAGCGTCGTCATATTATCTGTATAACGAACATTGCTTGTCTACACATAAAGCTTATTTGCACGATGGAACAAATAGAGCAATGTCTGTTGATATTATACGTATCTGCTATACGTATTATGTTGTCTTGTGATAATGCAATCGTAAGTACGTTGCGGCGTATTATCCATTGCGAATCATACTCTTCGGAAATATCTAAGCAATACAAAAACAGCAATGAATCTACATTATATTTTGGATTTCACGCCGTCTTATTCGAGCGTCAGAGCGTCTTACGATCTGACAATCTGACGCGAGGTTAGGAGTTTTTAACCATTCCAAAAAAGTGTGCAACGCCGCTAAAGAAGTTTTCACTTCAAAAATTAAGTGTTTATGCCAAAAACCAACTTATTCGGTTGAGGACAGCTGCTTCAAACTTGAGATGCAAAATTGCAGTGGGTCAAATATTCTTACACTGAAACTTATAAAAAAGCTTGTGAAAAAATACCGTGCGAACTTCTGACTGTATATGTACAATCGAGTTAGAAATTGTTAGGTCAATACTCGTTCGAGACGAGTGCACCGGAACCGGCGCGAACCGCAGCCTTCCCGTGCGGTTGGTCGCAGCGATACCACTGTACTGTACTTGTTGATTCAAAAACGAAAATAATCTGAGAAATCAAATTAATCTACCCGCTTCGTTGGTTGGTTACGCCACCAACCATCCGCGAGGTTCAGGATCGATTTTAACGGGTGCAAATTTGTATCATGAACATCGTTTCTACTACCGACTCTGGTGTATTTCTGTGTAAGGGTATAGTTGACTAACACAAGTAACACGTATTTATAATTTACTCCTGGGTCTAATTCTAGACTCCGTAATAAAAAAAACAAAATTCAATTTTATTGCCCGCGAATTTATCCGCGTATTAAAGTTGTTATGGATGGAATCTTCTAAATCTGGATCAGATTAAAAAGTTGACTAGGTCATTTTTAAAAATCTGAAATTGTTTAAAACCGGTTAAACCGTTTCGAAGTACGACCGGAAGATAGACAGTTCCAAATTGATAATGCACAAACGGGATTTTATTCCATTTATATATGTAAATAAAACTGCAAAAACCGATTTCGATTTCATTCGAGTCAATTCAATAGGTACACAAAAACTAAGTATTTTCGTCCAATTTCCTGGGATCTTATCATCAAATCCAGACATCCAACATGGCAATGAGGCCGCCTTGGAAGTACACTTTTTCAAATACAAAAATATTTTTTAAAATCTGTTGAAAAACGACAAAGAAATCGATTAACATACATCGTTACCGCCTCGTTGGTCGAGTGACTAGCGTACACGCCTAACTCCACTGACCAACCGCCAGGCTTGGGTCCGATTCCAGACGGGGGCAGGCATTTGTGTGATGAACATTTAGATGTCTGCATTTCCGGGTCTGGGTGTATTTCTATGTATGAGAATCGTTGACCCCAAACACAAGCATATAATTTGCATACTTTGAGGTTAGATTCAATTGTGTAACTTGTCTAGGAATATTTGAAATTTTAACAAAAAAAATAATATGACCAGAACACAAGACCTCCACTTTTTATTAAAGTCGGATAAAAATAAGGTGTTATGTTTACCATGTATTTGCAATTCCATGTTTTTTTATTATAATAATGTATGTATGCATATGTATTGTTGTGTCAGTAATTAACTTACCAATTTATGTCACTTTAGTCATTTTTAAATAATGATTATCAAAGTATGAACATGACTGATTTATCATTTACTATAAATGTTGAAATACAATGGCATATTATTTACCGTGTACTAAAACTTAATAATTTTCACGTGACATCCATGAAAAATTTTAATGAGTAAAATTTTTCACATCACATATTTATAACAGACTAGCTGTCCCGGCGAATTTCGTTCCCACCATTCAGCTTTCATTAGGAAAAAATATTAATTTTCCCATTTTCCCCTGCAATTTTCCCGCTTTTTCTTTTCATTAGAACCTTCTCCTGACAATACCTACGCAAATAAGAAAGAATCAGCCAAATCGGTTCAGTCGTTCGGAAGCTATGCGCTAAGCAAGACATTCAGCGATTTATTTTATATTATACTAGTGAGTCAGCTTAATGTATATTTAATGTAGATATTTTGCCGTAATACTTAAATAACCCCAAATATCTACTTCCTATGCTGTGCCCAATCAAAAAGTACACGCTTACAAGTTTACCCAGTTTAGTATTCGCATCATCATTAGGACTACCTGAATCCTTATGCCTAAGCTCGTATGTTCATACGAATGTATGTATTGATACAGACTTCAATGTTTTACATTAAAATTTAAAATACAAATCAACCGAAACTTGTAATATCTCTCTCACACTTATGTAAAACACACTTGGAACGACAGTCGAAATAAGGCAACGCGTGGTGGCGCGTACGCAACAACCAATAGCAAACGCCACACATCACGCACACACGTGTCGCGCTATCAATACATAATATAAAACAAAGTCGCGTTCTCTGTCCCTTTGTATCCTTAAATCTTTCAAATTAAAAAAAAGGTATTTTCACGCCCATATCCCGAAGATGTAGGCAGAGGCACAACCAGGGCATCCACGGCTAGCCGAAGACGTTAAGGTCCCACAATGTGATAGGTGTCAAGCCCATCCCCAACCGGGCACATATGCAATCCCGAGCAACGGTTTTTTTTATTAGAAAATTTAAAAAAAAACAATTTTCTTTTTGTTGTCTGACCTGGGATTCGAACCCGGGATCTAAGGCAGTCAAGTACAACAACTGAACCGCTAGACCACAGAGGCGATTCAAATTACGCAACAGATATTGATGCGGTTTTTTTAAAAAGATAAAGTGTTTAAAGAGGAAGGTTTATATGTATATTTTATACCCGTACGAAGCCGGGGCGGGCCGCTAGTTATCAAATAATCCAACACTTTATTGCTATTTTCAACACTCACGAAAGTGGGTTACAATAACAGCGTACAGTTAATTGCACTTAATGTCACCAGTGCGAGCGTTTAATCAAATTATTCGCGCATTTATCAACAAGTCCCTAATCGTGTCCGCATCGGCCACCGAGACGAAAGTGGTGCCGATTTCGAGATAACAGATGGAAAGCGCCGTTACACTGAGCAACCGAGTTACGCGCTCTGGACAAACTCGACTCGAACACCGTAAACAAATAAGGCAATACCTCTTGAACTTTATGGAATCTTTTTTTTCATAGGTTAAGATAACGATCAATGACGCGGTTCCTTGTTTTTTTTTTGTTTCGCTGTCCTGTGGCCAAGGTGTTAAACTTAGTGTGCAGGTTTTCCCCACCCACTCTCCGAACCGAAGCATGATACTTGACTTTGTAGTGGCGGGGTTTAGGTAAAGGTGCGGATAGACCTCACTCTGCGGAAGAAGCATTCAGTTGTAATGAGCATTTGTGCGAATGTTACATCATAGAAAAATATTTTAGCAAGCATTTTATCGAGCGTTCTGGCGAGCATTCTAGCGAGCATTGCTTCGAGCTTTTTGCCGAGCCAAGCTTCGATCATCGTTCCGCGCCCCACCGCTCTGAGACGTCCATCCTTGCACCCCTATTGGTCTGTTTCTTTTTTTCACGTAATGAGAATTACCGAGTCGAGTTTGACATCATCGTGAAGAATATTTTTTAACGAGCATCGATGAAAATGTTCATAGCACTGTTTGGCTCTATGCTTGGCTTGGCTCGTTGTTCAGTTCGACAAATACAAAAACGGCGAATGCTCGATGTTCTGTTACAAATGAATGCTCAAGTCTATCAGCACCTTAAGGTAAATAAATCTCTAATCGGACGAGTTGCTGCACAGCATTCTAACACTAGGAGTATCTGAACGACGAATCAACAACAAACGAAGATCTGTCTTTAAAAATGACAATTTGCTAAAATTGACCGAGGCTATGAGATAACCTACTTATATATTTCTTGTAAACTACGTAGCAATTCCAATTCGATTGATAGATTTTTTTTTATAATATTGGAAGACAAACGAGACGGATTTCCTGAAATTAACGCCGCCTAGAGACACCAAATGTGGAAACGGTGCGTCGCTAACCTGAGGCCAGGATGTTAGTCCTCGAGCAAAAGTACGCTTACCGGCTACCCCACCCTCTGATGCAGAACACGTCAACGGCAAGCATTGACGTTATGGCGGCAGGAATAGGTAAGGCGGTGGTACCAATCCGGGCGAGTCGCTGCGAAACTCTACCACCTAGTAAGATGTCACGGGGTTGATGACGGTTAGCCTTTGCTCAGCTTTTACGAACTGCCTGATAGGAAGCATGATGGTATATTTTGCAAATGAGGCCTGACCAACATGGGGAAAACCAACCCAATTTTTAACCCAATTGTTTCAATGGAGTATAGAAAAGTGTTTCACAATTAGGCTCAGTTTACATTCTTTTCCATATTTAAACAATGTAAATAAATTTAAAGCGAAGTCACAAGCTGCAGATAATTGACAGTAAATTGGAACATTTTTTTTCTTCCCATTCGACACTAATTTTTATTATTATAAGTGATTCAGACATCAAATGTAATTGAGTTGAAAAACCCAAGACGTTAGTAAAAACTACGTATGTAATCGTCTTTTTTGTGTCCTAAAAATAATCACTATGTATTTTAACATGTCACTGTTGTGAAGTTTTTGTGAGCATGTCGAACGGGGTCTTATTAATAGTGGACAAAAGTATCACAAATGACATCTAGTTCGCGTTTTATTTTTAAAATATTCAAAGGCAAACAAGTAGACGGATTCCCTGATAAGAATTTCGGGCCGCTTATAAGCATAAGGAATAATTTAATAAATAAACAACCCTGGACAAGTTACACAAATTTAATTTTACCCCAAAGTAAGCAAATTATACGTTTGTGTTATAGGTGCCAATCAACGATTCTAATACATAGAAATACTTAAATAGGTGCCGGAATAAATTTTATAAACACCCAGACCGAGAAATGCAGATATCTAAATGTTCATCACACAAATGCCTGCTTCCGTCAGGAATCGAAACCGAGTCTCGCGGTTGGTCTTTTCGTTAAAAGTGCATTGAAGTGCCGGTCTTCCTTGTTTGTTTATAATAAAACTACATGCAACTGTCTAAGCTGTAGATTGGCAACGCACCATTACGAACGTAAGTATGTGGCAACATTTATTTTATTTTCCTGTAATATACAAACTAAATGTTAATTTTATAAGTGTTAATTGGTATGATAAAGCAATAGTTTTAGTTATAAAGTTTATATTCAGTTTTTTCTTTGTTTCGTTCAGTGAGTCTTTGTATTGCACTTTGTGTATTCTACGTTTCTTTTAAATAGATTTGGATTTGCTAAAAAAATATTTCTTGAAGATGTAAGTTCACCCCTTGTATCACTTTACATATTCACTTCTTTTATTTCTGTTGTGTGTACAACGACTATTAAATAAATAAAAAGATGTTTGTATCAACTTTGAATATTAAAGGAAAATAAAATGTAACCGCATTTTGATGCCAGTTATAAATATCACATTAAATATGTTAACACAAATAAATACCACTAGCTTATTTGAAGTAGGTCAAAGAAATCTACTTTATGAACTAACTTTCGTATTTTATCTATCGCCTTGACTATTATAGATTAAAATATTAAAGCTTACTAATTTGTTTAATAGTTGAATAATATATATTATACTTAACATTGCTTTTAATGTTCGAGCGAACGCTAAATAACAATCTAGTGTAAACATCATAATTTTTATAAGATAATAGGCTACCCCGCGGACTGCGTTCATTTAATACACTCTCTGCCTATTCTTCACGGGACTTGGCGTGAAGATATGTATGTAAATGTAAAGATATAGAAGATACAGATACATAGAATGGAAGACATTCTGTAGGCATCATAATAAATTTGGCGCTCTTAAAATGCTTATATTGAGGTATCTTGGCTCGGAGCAGGCATAGGTGCAAACAGGAATAATTAAATAAGAGTAAGAAAAAAATAATATAATTTAAATTTTAGTTTTAAGTAGATCAAGATTTTTCTGCTAAAAACTAACCAATAAATTTTAGGAATTAAAACAAATTTTAGTTACATATTGGGTTTCGTCTCAATAGAAACTTTTATTTACCTACGGGCGGCGTACGGGCCAAAGTATCTAGACAAGTGGAAGTGTGTCCAGCCAAGATGTCAGAAAAAACTGACAGTATATGTCAAATGAAATTTAATTTTCTTGTAAATAAAACTTCAGCTTCTTCTAGTTCTGGTTACTAAGCATATAAGATATTAACTGTTTTAGCGGTGAAATTGAGTTAACAAACAATCAATTTTATTATATTACGATAAATAAAATCGTACACGTGTGTATGTATACAATAAACGCAGCGTGCAATTGTGCAATAACAGTGTATAGTAGCAATAGCAACCAATCACGTTTTGCTATTTCTTATCGCTGTAGAAAGCACATTATCCTCGTATCACGTACCGATTAGCCACGGCTTGTTTTGCCAACATAATTGCATTACAAACTCGTAACAACAGATTCTAAATCCCAAAATGTGATTAAGGCCAAGTCGAGATTATTCTTAGCTCAATCTTTTGTGGCATAATAAAATTTATAATCTGTTATAATAAGAAGGAGGCAGTGTAGTAAACAGGTCATGATTTTTTCAGACAAAATTTGAATATTTTCTTATTTCCAAAAATAAATAGACGCGTGTTTAACTTAACACTGTCTAAAATTGACATACAACCAATAACATGCTATACATGAACGACGTAACGACATGTTATTAGTTGAGATTGACCTAAATTTAGACAGTGGTTAGTAAAATATGTGTTTAACGAGTGTTTAATATTTGAAGTGAAAACTTCTTTAGCAATTGCGCATTTTTTTTGAAATGGGTAAAAACTTCTAAGTTCGAGTCAGGACACGTGAGCTGAAATTTCGTAAGACGGCACAGGGCGCTTGCGCGAATGTTCGTGTACGATAGCACAATAAATGAATATTGTATTCTACCACATAAATGATAGTACTTTCATACTGATAATCAAAGCAATTGCTGCACAATCATTCCCTAACCATTCCAAAATATCAAAAATGCGCAAAGTTAATATTCAAGTTTTCACTTCTGCCGGCACTCCCGGAGTGCAACCCGTTTTTTTTTTAAGACGGTTAATATCGGAACAAGGAAAAATTTCCTTTTCCACAGTGTTGACAAACAAAATGAGGCCTTCTAAAGATTGAGACTTTGGTTGAAGTTTCGGACGGACCGAAATTAGTTTCAATACATATTTAACATATAAAGCGATAGAGGCTGTTTGCTTGCACCTCTGGCTTTCTATTAAGTCGTTTTCAGGTAGGTACCCGTCTGGACATCACACACAGCTAAATAAATGTACTCGCTATTAAGACGTAATGGCAAATAATAGATTATTTTATTATTATTTAATATATGGAATAAAGGAAAACATATCAAATGTCAAACTTAACAACTAGCCATTGATCAAATTATTCAATTGCAACAACGTAAAATAATGCATTTTCTGACGACACGAAAAATCTTGGAATCTTTGGAATAAGTGCCACTTAAAAATAGTTAATAAAAATATTTCACAATTGTATTCTATGTGTAATTCTATGTAAACCTGTACTCCATAAAAACATACCGTAACAAAAAAATATCTTCATGTCCGTCTGCTGCAAGATGTAGGCAGAAGTACTCAGTATACGCACGATTAGGCGAAGATATGTACTTCAATGCCACAATGTGATAGGAAACCTATTGCCAATCGGTCACTTATTCAATCTCGAGCAAAATGTAAAATCACATTTTGAGCTTCACGACCCGGAAATCGAACCTGTCTCATGTACAAAATCGTATATACAGTTAAAAACCTTTTGAATTAATGACCACCCGCAATTTTAGGACTGCAGCGCTGATCGTCACAGAGGAGTCGCGTTATAATATTTTTTCTAGCATAAGACAACCTACATTTTGATGTTAGCCAACCTTACCCTCTGGACCGAAACACAATACTGCTATTATGGTAATTATCCATTTAACCTATGCTCGACTTTTACGAGCAGCAAGGTAGGGAGGCATATAAACTATTATTCACAAAGGGCCTGTAAGGATATGCATAAGTATTCGCAGTACTTTTTTTTATGATATTGGAAGGTAAACAAGCAGACGAATTTCCTGATGGTAAGAAATTCACGCGCCGCCTAGAGACACCAAAGGTGGAAATGGTGCGTTGCCAACCTGAGGTCAAGATGTTAGACCTCGAGCAAAAGTAAGTTTACCGGCTACCTTACCCTCCGAACCGGAAAACATCAACGGCAAGCACTGACGTTATGGCGGCAGGAATAGGTAAGGCGGTGGTACCAATCCGGGCGAGATGCTGCGAAACTCTACCACAAAGTAAACCTTATTGTAATTTTTATACCTTTTACATATTCACGGAAACGCAACCACGACGATTACCTAATTTATTCAAAACTAAAGGTCCATTTTGTAGAGTTTTAAGAAATTACATACATTTCCAAAATCTAAAGCATTTATGCACTCGATACTATCTACCGAATTGGCGTGAAGATATATATTGGATGTCAACGTAACAAACAACAATGCCACGTCTGATCACGTAGATCTGTCGTTTCCTGACAAACAACGTTTGGATATTTCCCAAGAACAAAGATGATAAAATATTGAAACTAAACAAAACTCTCAAGTGTGTTCTTCAGATAAGTCTTATCTATATAAATTGAAGGTTATAATATAATCCACACTAACATAATAAATGCGAAAGTATTTCTGTCTGTTACTCTTTCACGGGAAAACTGCTGAACCGATTATTATAAAATATGATATGCATCAACTTAACTAAAGATTAATTAAAGAACACCCCCTTACTCCTAAGGATTATAATTATAGAGGATGAAAGTTTGTATGAAAATCTTAACTTTTTTAAACTTCACGCCTATATCCCCGAAGAGGTAGGCAGAAGCACAACTAAGGCACCCACGACTAGACGAAGACACTAAGTTCCATAATCTAATAGGTGGCAAGCCTATGGCCAACCGGGCATATATTCTAAGTTTTATCTTTATATATGTAAAACTGTGAAGTACTTTATTCGCACAAACCCTTTTAAGGTTTATGGATGTAGGAAAAACTTTAATTATTATGTACCTATCTGATTTAATACATTTTTAAACAAACTGTTCTAAACTGACGAAGTCGCGGGCAAACATCTAATCAGTAATAACCTTCGACAAAATCTATCCGTAATATAAGTGTAATGTAATGTTAAAAAAAACAAACAAACAGCATCCAAATCGGTCTATTCGTTAAAGAGTTATTTTGTCTAGACGAAAAGCACCCCTTTTTTTATCTGGAATTAAAATACTATTGTGTATGTATGATTAATTATTCGTGCAACACGGGAAACCACTGGTAACCATGGAAACAAACCGACGTATTCTCAAACTAAAACTTTACATACAGATATGCTTAAATCAATATGAACCAAAAACCAAGATAAACTGAAATTCGAACCCAGGATCTTATATAACTGTATCGAATATCATTACAGGAGTCAATAAACTAATGAAACGAAATAATGAGAAATGGGAGGAATCATGTCGGATGTATTAGCTACGATTTACGACTTAACAAGTATTAAAATACATAAGCAGTTCTATTAACTAGTCGCCATTTTGACACATAACGATTAAGTAGGTGACTATGTAAACTCATATTGAATGTCCCACTTTTTCCTAAAAGACATTAATAAGTAACTGTTTAACTGTTGTCAACGTAAATAGATGTTTATACAAACTTTCATAAAAAGAAACAAAGTACCTTCACGCACATATCGCCGAAGCGGTAGGCAGAGGCACAACCAAGTGACCCACGACTAGCCGAAGATACTAAGTCCCACAATGTGATGGGTGGCAAGTCTATCGCCGACCGGGCACATATCCAATCCAGAGCAACATTTTTTTTGAATAGAAAATTGGAAATACCATATTTTCTTTTTGTTGCCCGACCCGGGATAGGAACCCGGGACCTCATGAGGTCAAGTCCAACACTTTGACCGCTAGACCATAGAGGCGATAACAAACTTTCATCTCCCTTAAAAGTCCCTAGGGAGTTGATTTAAAAAAAAAATAGAACATGTTCGGGGTCTTTACTTATAAGCATATAAAACGTCACCACAAATGGTTCAGTGGTTTAGCCGTGACAGAAAAACAGACAGGCAGACTATCGCATTAATAATATAAGTATGGAGGGATTTTAGAATAGGATGTTCAAATTTTAACATTCTCATTGATATTAAACATTACAAAGTAGATTGACGTTTCGAAGAATATAAAGTTCCGTGCTCAGAGACTATCGATTTTCATCATAGATGTTACTGGTGCGTTGTTTACGATATGGATCTTAGGCCACATGTGCAAGTCTAGCCAAAACCCTACCCTAGCAAGTACAATAGCGAGCACTGATGCCGTGACAACAGAAATAGAAATACTGGCATTTCCTCTGGCAAACGATCATCTTCGCCGAAGGACACAATAGACATTGTTGGTAGTTGCAGTCGTATCTCTTGTCATATGGCTGAAATGTTAGCTCATATGTGCAAGTTTACTTACTACTCTACTCGCCGGACGGACAAATGCAAAGCTCTGACGCTATTACAGCAGGAAAAAGCAAGGCGATATATCCAATTCAGGCAAAACTGCTGCACAGCATTCTGTAACCGGGATGAGATTGACTACACTAGCGAAATAACCCAGCTACCCAAATTAGGTGTTAGACTGTTACTGGCGGGTGAAAATCTTTATTTTGCATATCGTTATGACCTTTAGGGTTACTCTCAAATCTCGATTTCATGTATATTGAAACTTGGAAATTCGATTTGCATGACATCGACATTCAAAAGTAAACCTACAGATCCGAGGGCACGGCAGTGCCCCTGCCAAGTCGAGCAAAAAAGCGGCACGGTCGTACCATCCTTCTCTCAAATCAATTTAAAGATTTTTAATATTGATATGACAATTACTTACGTAAGACATAGGTCCCTTAGGTAGGGACTAAATAAATTACCCGTTTTGTTATTACTTTATTATTACTTATTTTTTACAGAATGTTTTTGATGGCTCATTCATTCATATCCCTTTTGATAATAATAGCCACTATCTTAAAAATCAATCGTATAGGCCGAAAAGATGACTCACATTTCACATAAAAGTATATAAATGTACCTGAGACAAGTTTCTGAATAAATTCTTCGATGTATCAACGACAGGTGGACGAATAACAATACGGACAGCTTCCGTCGACCAAATTTGATATTAATTTAATACAGGATATCGAGCAGGTAGACAAAACTGAGCAGTTGTTTGTCGTCTTTTTTAGTATCTTTTTTAAAGTCCGGATATTTGGAATCACCTATTTTTGATTCAATTCCAAACCATCAAATAAGCTTTGTTTTGTTCTGAGAAAAATATATACTAAAAAAGTATCTTCACGCCCACATCCCCGAAGATGTAGGCAGAGGTACAACCAAGGCACCCACGACTAGCCGAAGACACTAAGTCCCACAATCTGATAGGTGGCAAGCCTATCGCCAACCACAACAACAACAACTAAAAAATATATAATGTTGTTCAATAACGTTTTAGAATTATTAACGATTTAAAACACGATTCTTGAACAATGAGTTTTTATTATTTTTTTCCAGTTTCATTTAAAATTTCTCAAAACTCAATTTTACAACAATAATTAAGCGCAGTTAAACTGAAAAACCAACAAACAACTATTATAATACTATAATTTAGGTATAGTATTATTATTATTAAGTATTTAATTTTTATATTTTTACATTATTTTTTTTCTTTGAACAAAACCCCTCTAAAACATAAGACTAAAAAAAAAACAAAAGTAACAACTATTTCATTGGGTACCACGTCGCAATTTGTAAATTCTTATCTCGATAGCAAATGTTTCCGAAATGGTCCCACATAATTTTTATCAATATCCTACTGGTTGTTTCTGAGCTACACATTAAGTAAATACATTTTTCACTTATCTTGACGCAGCCCTATTAAGTATTTCAAAACCACTAGTCGGATAATTATCATATATCATAGATAAAACCCACGGAATCATGACCTATCTTTCTTAAAAAGAACCATTAAAATCGGTGGCTAAAAAACAAACAAAATCACATAACAAACAAACAAAAACATACAGTCGAATTGAGAAACTCTCTCTCTCTCTTACTCTTTTTTCGGAGGGGGTCATAAAATACAGTAAAATAGGTTATATGATGTTTTAAAGAAAATTTTGTGGATAAATTTTTTTTGCTATCGTGAATTCGTTAATAGGTGTAAGGTTTTTTTTTATACCAAAATTTGCACGGCACCATGGTTGTGGTAGTGTCACTGTCACCAGCACTTGAATATCCTTCCTAGCCATAAATGAGAAATACCTTTATCGATATGAGTTTATCCGACATTAAATTACCTATATGTATTATATTCCTTCATCCAATGATAACCTTTCATCATCATCATCAGCCGGAGGACGTCCACTGCTGGACATAGGCCTCCCCCAAAGAGCGCCACAAGTCACGGTCACCAGCCGCTTGCATCCAGCGGCTCCCCGCGGCTTTGACCAGATCGTCAGTCCACCGGGTGGGAGGTCGTCCAACACTACGTCCTCCGGTGCGGGGCCGCCAGTACAGAACCTTTCTTCCCAACGGTTGTCGGTTCTGCGAGCAATGTGGCCTGCCCATTGCCACTTCAGCTTGCTAACTCTCTCAACTATGTCGGTTACTCTCGTTCTCTTTCGGATCACCGAATTACGGATCATATCTCGCAGAGATATCTAAATTTCACCTTTCATGTCCAGATATCTAAATTTAACAAGAAACGAAAAAATTATTCATATCTTTACCAACAAAAGGTAAGAAGTTTTTGTTTTACTTTGTAGATTTTATTAGCATTCAAGAATGAGGTTCAATTATTATTAAATGCATGATTTTAAAAATAACGTTTTTTTATGTATACATGCTCTATGTGTTATACGGTGACGTTATGTACATACATATAATAAATTGAAGCAATTCAAATATTATAACGTTAGTTACTGTAATAATTATGATGATTTTGTTGCAACAAAAAAGTGTCTCTAATTTCTTTTCTAATTTTTATTAAAATATTATTTATTAACTTGATCACCGACACAAATATATTTTAGACTGCCGTGTTAGCAGAGAGGTTAGCGTACCCATCTAACATCTTCATCTTTCGGTTCGATTCCCGCCAAGGGCAGTCATTTATTTTTATCTGGGTTTATGTGTTTCTACTTAAATATTTCTATGTATTAGTACCGTTGACTAACGTACTACAAGCAAACAATTTACATGCTTTAGGGCTAGGTCAATTTCTTTGTTAGTTTCTATTTGAGGTCAAAAAACATTAGATTACGCATATACAACCTTATACATAGCCTCAAACATAAAAACAGTGGTAATTACGGATATTTTATAGTGTTTGAGGTCAAAACTAACATCATTTTATGGTGACCTTCATACGTTGCAGTTACAAGCATATTTTACCATCGACATACAAAACTCGTGTATGATTTAATTGCATATTTGGAAGAACCGCTAACATCTGCCATTTCGTTCCAGGTCGTTATTGATTTTGGCCAAGATAAGTAAATGTTGGCTTAATCTCAAGTTTAGTGAGCCTTTAGACCTTGGACCTTGACCTTATGAAACAAAGTATAAATTTGCTTTTCATAAAGTGCAGTATATCCATACTTAATATTATCAATGAGAAAATCTGTCAGTCTGGCACCTTGCATGGCTAAACAGCTGGACATATTTTTATGCAAGACCCGTCTTCATACGTAGACTATTTTTTAAAGTCGATCCCCGATGAACTAAAACAGGGGATGAAAGTTTGCATGAAAATCGTAATTATTTGTATGTGACGCCGAGAAACTCACGGGTAATTTGCTAGTATAAATACAAATACTTGAAACACAGTAAAAATGCAAAAAAAAACGACTAAAATTATCTTTGCATTCGCAAAAATGTGCAAAGATTTAACCAACAGTAGAATTTTTGAGATATTAAATTTATTTTAACTTTATTATTAATACAAATGGTTAAACTTATGATATCATATAGGTTGACAAAAATAGGAATTAATAAGTACAACTCAAAAATCACTAATCGCGTCTTGATGTATGGGACTAACCGGAAAGCACCTATTTCCAAACGTTGAAAAACTTAAAAACGTTGAAACAATAAAAAAAATACCACATAATCGCTCTAAAACGTAAACTGCGCTTAGGGTTGCCAAGCGTACTAAAAAATTATAGTATTGTATTATTTTGGAACTCCGAACTATACGACTGTACTGTCGAAGAAATTTACAGAAATACTAGACTTCAGTACAGTAGATAAATATTACATGTTTCAGCGCCATCGTGAATGAAGGTGGTCGTAATTTTTTCATTATTATTGAATTTCGTGTTTATATTGAGTGAAATTGGTAAATTTAGGTGGGAATTATATTGATTTGTTCAGTGGAAGTGCATAAATGAAATAATCGTGAAGAAATTACTGTATCGTCTATCTCTTCGCTGCCGTCAAATCTCAACAGAATAGCTTGAGTAACTTAGATAACGCTTTACTCAAGACCCTGACATGACTTTGTACATAATGACTAATGACTGTATATTGTATAAGAATTAACTAACTTAACATTGGCAAAGTAGTCGTGAAAAACGATCGAAAGCCATATTTATAAAAGAAGAAGAAGTAAATATTACATTTTGCGCTACTAAAATAAGAGAAATAGAAAAAGCAGTTTATTAAAAAGCAGAATATTTTAAGTATATTAGTCTTTTTTTATTATTCCATATCATACCACATTATGTAGCATATTCATATAAAAAATGCCATATTCAGTTAAAAAAGTGTTGGTAACCCTAATTCCTCGTATAAATAACGTCACTACATTGAAAAGTGCT
>NJDC01010705.1:24915-54223 GCA_002245475.1 Calephelis virginiensis | reverse complement strand
TGAATATTTGGAAGTTTTACCAAGCGCCGACGATGGAAAATATCAAAAGAACTACTCAACTTTTTGTGTACTTCAATGACACACTATTGAAATCGAAATTGACAAACGATAGTGGAAAAGACTAAAGACGTGTAGATGTTTTGTTGTAAGTTTGTTAATCAATTATGCAGCGCCTTAAGTGACCGCAACAAAATTTAAAGTAGTCTATGATCAATAAAATAGCTCATACGTTTTTTCATCTCTATCACTCAATAAGCTTCCGAAAGAAAGTTACATAACTTAAGGGGCCATGTATGCTAAAATACATAAGTTAAGGGGCCATGTATGCTAAAATACGTCAGCAATATACTGTTTTTTTTTTTCATACAAAGCAATTATGGATCTTGGCGACAAAAATACACAAGATTAACATTAATATGCTTTATAAGACTAGTGTTTCCAAAACACGATTCATTTCACTTTGCTCGATAGAAAAAAATCAAAAAGTTAACCCTTTTTTGAAAGCAAAACCCATCTGTCTACTTCAATTATGAAAATATCGACACCAGATTTAACATAAACATAGATAAGTATTATACCTAAAAGATAACTGTTTCAGTTTTATATTTTTTTTCAAATTACTTTTATAGTGCCAAAAATAGTAATTTGGCGCTTAGGACATTTACTTTAGAGCGCAATATTTCATAGTAATCATGGAACGGGGGAGTGCGCTGATTGGCTCTTCTGGCTGACTAAGTATGGGGCCTTAAACGTGCGGACAGAACCACGGGGAATATGTGTATTAGCATTTCTGTGTGCTTTTGTACTTTTTAAAAAAGGCTATAGAGCTTTGAATGATTTCCCCAGACACCACAATAAATATTACACACACCTTGTATGTTATACGTATCTTTAAGTGTGTTCTACATTTCATTTTTCTAATTTACTATACAGTATGTTCTGTTATCGTTAGTCCCATCTACAGTACCTACCGTTAAGTAATTAATTTTTTAATTGCTCTCTTAAATTACCAAATAACAAAAATTTCTCGTTAATTCTATTTAATCTATACTTTTGCGGTACATTCCAATATTATAAACGTGAAAGTCTGTAACGCTCTCATTGCTAAACCGATTTCAATGAAATTAGGCATAGAGTGAGATTAATTATTACACTTACGTCAGCCTCTACTCATGCCAAAATAATGATTTCGGGTAATCAACTTTATTTTACAATTTTAAAAATCGCCTCTGTGGTCTAGCGGTTCAGATGTTGGACTTGACTACATGAGGTCCCGAGTTCGAATCCCGGGTCGGGCAACAAAAAGAAAAATTAGGTTTTTCTAATAAAAAAAAAATCTTGCTCGGGATTGGATATGTGCCCGTTTGGCGATAGGTTTGCCACCTATTACATTGCGGGACTTAGTGTCTTCGGCTAATCGTGGGTGCCCTGGTTGCGCCTCTGCCTACCTCTTCGGGGATATGGGCGTGAAGATACTTTCTTTACTTTATATTTTTTAAAAGTGGTGGTGCGGGTCTTATTCTGCGATACTTATACATATAAATCTAATCCCTACTAATATTATACATACGAATGTAAGTTACACTTGCACACGAAAACTACGCAACTGATCATCATAATACTTGGTATCCATATTCTTGAAGGAATTAAATGTAGCATAGGATACTTTTTTAACCACTTAAATGCGAGCGAAGACGCGGGTAAAAGCATGTGATACATAAATAGTAAATACTATACACATAACATGTGATCGCCTCTATGGTCTTGTGATCTGGTGTTGAAGTCGACTCCATTAGGTCCTGGATTCAATTCATAAATCGGGCTATAAGCTTAAAATGTGTTTTTTCAACGCTACCCGGCTTTGGATAACTGCCCGTTTGGCAATATTTTTGCCACCTTTCACATGGTGGTAAGTACATTCGGTTAATTCGCCTTTACCTCTGTCCATCTCATCTCATAACACAAGCATAATTTGCTTATTTTGGGCTGTAACTTGTCCAGGGATATTTATTATTATTATTACCTTTCACATGGTCGTAGGTATATTCGGTTAATTCTGTTTTTTCTTCTGTCCATCTCATTGGTCTTAGACACATGTCTAACTAAACGATGTCTAAAATTGACATAAAACATGTTGCAGCATGTTATTGGCTAAGAATCCATTTTTAGGTAGCGTTTAGTAAAATATATGTTTAATCAGTGTTCAATGTTTTTTGTAATAAAATGGTTGTAATCACGTTTTCCCACACACTCGTTCACGTTGCAGCTGTTTCGATTTGCAATGGGAACTGGGCGATCTGGATGAGGAGCATTAATTACTTAAACTACCCTTAAAATCCCGTCAAAATAGATTTAGCTGTATAAAATTGGGTGATTGGTTGGATGGACAGTTGCAGTACATAATTAAAATAAATAAATATCCCTGTACAAGTTACACAAATTGAATCTAGCCACAAAAGTAAGCAAATTATATGCTTCTGTTATGGGTGTTAGTCAACGATTTTAATACATAGAAATACCTACTTAAATAAATACCAGAATAATTTTAATAAACACCCAGACCTGGAAATGCAGACGTCTAAATGTTCGTCACATAAATGCCTGCCCCCGCACCGGTAATCGAACTCGAGGCTCGCGGTTGGTCAGTGTAGTGAGGTGTGTACGCTAGCCACACAACCAACGAGGCAGTCAAATAGCAATCAGACATCTAATAACAATACAAGTTCGTCGCAAGAGCGGATTTAGGAAAGGTCATTGAATTTATCCTTGGGTGGGTCAAAGGTTGATGGGCATCAACTGGAATTTCCTACCTTTTTCAATTTTTTTTAAACATTTTCTAATATGTTTTTCTTATTATTTATATATTTTTTTCTAATAGTCAATGAGAAGCTAACTATGACCTTAGTACACCTATAATCTTCCGGCGCCTGAATTTGCATTATTTTCGCGGATTTGTTCCTCCTAACCGAAACACGCCAGTAAAGAACACTGGTGTTAATGAAATCAATTTTTTGTGTTTTTGCTACGGTAGAACCGCAATTATAATCTCGCATAAACGGATCACTTAGCAGTGAGTTGCTATATGGCTACGATTTTTTTATACTGCGATTTTGAATGTTGTCACAATAAATAATATATTATATTAAAAAGCAAGATGACGGTAAGTGGTGTTAATAGTGAGCATCGATATTACAACACTGGTAATCATTTAGTCGTGCACTAACAAAACTTATGTTAATTTATCGCTATCTTCTTTCAACGCAAGTAATAGAAAAAGACACTCGCATTCAGTGCAGTCAGATTAGTTTCTATGAAGTTTTGTATACGTTTAATCTATAAATAAGTATGCTAAAGAACAATAAGACGGCAAGTGGTGGTAATGGTAAGCATGGACATTACAACACTGGTAATAATTTTATTGTGTACTTACAAAACTTATGTTAACTTGTCGCTATCTTCCTTCAACGCAAGTTATAGAAAGAGACAGTTGCATTCAGTGCTGTCAGATTAGTTTGTATGCGACTTTTATTGACTTTTAATTTACCCAGGCATAAGTCCATAAGAGGAGAATATTGTTTTCTGTCCCGACTAATTTCCATCCATCTCTTTTGTTCTTATTTCATTGAAAAGAGATAGTACACACCTAAAAGTTAGTCAATGTCAGAATCGACGCCATTTTCGCCGTTTACCTTTAGCCAACTGCACAAGCAATACATTTTGCAAAACCACACTCATAAATGCAACTAAAAACCTGTCTTCGCCCACACCTTGACACTGTCAATTACGGTGATATTTACCGTCAGAAACTAGTTTTATTACATCTGCTAATAATAACAGTGCCAGTGCGAATAAATTGCAAATGTGTATTTATTCTTTGTTAATATATCATTTGGGAAAAAATAGACATTTATGGTAACTGTGTAGCTTTAGAACCTCAAAGGCATAAAATAATTACAGCGTCCGAGGAATCTAAAAATACCTTTAAGGCATCTGCAAGAAAATTAAATTGGCAAAATTATTAAAACGAATCTTCTACATTTTTATCGTCTCCTGGTACTTTTTGCGTAACTCGAATCTAGTCTAGTTGTCCGTAATCACTATGAGCGTGGACCGTGACGGAGACAGAGATAGGATAGAGGAGAGGAGAAAGGGGAGAAGTGAAGAGATAAAGCCTTAACGTGTCGATTTCAAAGGCTTTTAAATAACTAACTAACTAATAGGAATGACTTGCCGACGTGTACATAACACGTAACAAAACTGCAAGAGAATGGAAACGATTTCGATTTATTTTTAACTGACTTCAAGAAGGAATGACATGTTCGACGCCATCATTTTTATAAATTTTAGTCGACCTCCCCGTCATTTGTGAGCCGATTTTAAAAATTATTTTTTTCTTACTTACTTCCGAGGTGGTCTCGTTGCCACCAAATCAGGATCTGATATTGTAGGGTAATTTGCTCGGGAAATCGGGAAAACATACGTACATATCTTCAGAGAATATCTAGTGCCAAACCTCACGATCCTGACAAACCTGTCGGGAAAAATCCTCTACTTTTTGTTTCTTAGGCGACATAATATTGAAATTGGAGACGATTTCTAGCAGTTAACTGCATTTAAATGATTGAAAACAACAAAATAGTTCAGCGCGATACCAATGCTAATGGAATCGTGATATTACTTCATACATTACTTTACGTAAATCAACGATATTGCTGAAATACTTCGGTGGTTTACTTACTCAAGCAAAAACTTACGGAAGTTGGTCTAATGATACATGTGCATCTGTAATATTTAGAAGTGTTTTTTAACCGACTCTATCTATACTTCGGTAAGTTTTTATTTTTTATAAAATTTTCGCCTATGTGGTCCAACAGTATTGTCGGACTTGACTGCATTAGGTCCCGGGTCCGATTTCCCGGTCGGGCAACAAAAAGAAAATTGGGTTTTTCCAATTTTCTTAGTCTTCGGCTTGTCGTGGGTGCTATGGTTGTGCCTCTGCCTACCTCTTCGGGGATATGGGCGTGAAGATAGGTACTTACTTACTTTTTACTAAAAAGTTTATTATTTGGTTCGGCCTACTAATAGATTTTGATGATTTATTTTCTGCAATGTAAGTCACGATTCATAGGTAGTCCCATATAATTAATTGACCAACATTCGACCACCGTCCAGCTTTTTTAGTTATATTTGGTATGCCTACTTTTAGTGTATACAAGTTTTGCAGTTTTCGCTTAAAATCATATTATTACGCAGTAAAAACAGCTTCACATAAAAGTGGTATATCTGTAACGGCACTATACTTGTAAAACACTAAAATAATTAAGAAATAACAGAACTCGAGCATGTGAACTGAAGAGTATAGTGTAATGAATATAATGACGTAAGGGAATTGCCTCCTTTTTTCTTGCTATTTTAACACGATTTAAAAATCTAAGTATCAAACCTTTCTTTTTTAATTTCGAGGCCACATTTGACGATAAACTATGAGGCCGGAATTTTGATGGTATATTCTTTCAGCGGTTACAAAAATAAATGTAAACTACCAGCTTATTTGCCGGCTATCGAAACATCCGACTGACAGGCTATCATCCCCCACACAGCTAGATTTATTATAACATTTTTTTACTATTGGTATTTGATTTTTTTAAAGACTGAGTATTCTTGATACAATTTGTTTACAAACACTTGTACTTTCCACAATATATTTTTATTTTTATAGGTTAGCCAACCGGTTTCGCTATACAAGCATCATCAGGCTATATACCCCTGAAGATGCTTGTATAGCGAAACCGGGCTATATAGCCCTGATGATGCTTTTGCATTGTGGAAAGTACAAGTGTTTGTAAATAAATTGTATCAAGAATGGAATTCCGCCAAGAACCGACGATAAGTATAGAAACTGAGTATTCTGTACGATAGTACTATTATTCTCCAATTCCGTTTTTTTTGTACGAATCCAAAAAGAAGGTTTCCAATTCGACCGTATTTTTTTCATATGAGTCATATAAAAGCAAAGGTAGCAAGCAACATCCAGTATAGGGTGGAACTGGATGTTGCTGCTTTTGCTTTTATATGACTCGTATATTTGTTACGCGATTACCGTGCCAATAACAATTAGATTTTGATTGTTCTCTTTTGGAAAGGTGGGTTTTGATCCCGAGGTAGTCCCATATCAATTTTATCATAACACACTTAATACTGCATACATTTTCGTCTATAATAACGACAACGTTACACATTACACCGAACATCGAACCGATTTTAATGGTTCGGTTTTAGAAAAATAGGTACTCAAAACTACCAGTATGTTGATAAAATTTATGTGATACCATTTCGGAATCACTGGATATCTTTTAAAAAAAGAACGATCAAAACGCGATGTGGTACCCAATAAAATACTTGGAGTTAGTTTTGTAACAGACGGAGTCGTCTGTACATTAGTTCTATAACATTATTTTCAACAAAGGTTTAAGAACTTTGTCAAAACAACAATTCTGTGAGTCATAACGAATAGGTACCTCACTATTTAAGTAATTACCACAACGCGGCGCGCGGGTGTTGCTGTGGCACTCCCACAATTAACTTATTAGCTTCCACTTGGAAAATAACAAAAGAAAGTTGCAATTCATTCGTGAAATTATTGAATTCCTATGTTACGGCATGTGGACAAACAAACTAACGCGTTTTAGAAAACAATTCTGACAGCAGAAAACACGGCAACAGTTAAAATAACGAATGACATATTTTGTATACATTTTTAGAATCTGCATGATTAGCGTTTTCATTTGATACACTTGTTGGAGCATAATACATGGGAAAGGATGAAATATGCCTTAAAGTTTTGTACAATGCTGTTTGCAAAAGTATTGAAGGTATTTACAGTTATTAAAATCTGTTTCTATACTTCTTATCGTCGGTGCTTGGTGGAATTCTATTCTTGATACAATTTATTTAGAAACACTTGTACTTTCCACAATACATTTTATTATTTTTTATTTTTATGGTTTAGCAAAACCGGTTTCGCTATACAAGCATCGCCAGAGCTATATAACAAGCCCTGTAATATAGTTGTTATATAACCCTGATGATGCTTGTATAGCGAAACTGGTTGGTTAAACCATAAAAATAAAAAATAATAAAATATATATTGTGGAAACTACAAGTGTTTCTAAATAGTGTTAAAATTTGCACAAGTTTTCTATGAAAAAAAAAACCTACATATATTTTTATACTATTTCTAAACAAAAGTTATGCATGCCAGATCGTAAAATCAAGTACCTAATACCACTTGCAAAAAAACCTTTTTTGGCGTTGCTTGGGGGTTTTTGTACAAAGTTATGTTTGAAAACATTCTTTACCATATATTTGTTGCGGTTAAAGACAGCAGACAAGCAAGCGGCTCCCCTGGTGGTAACAGATCACCGTGGTCTATCGACACCATAGATGTTGTAGGTGCGTCGCAATCATGTAGTAGTAGAAAACCTTATCCAAAAATAAAGCTAAAGCTTAATGTTATGCAACAATTTAAAAAATCTAATCCGCCGTTACCAAATCTCACCGCTCTTTACCTATATTAAACTAAGTATCTCCACGCCTGTGTCCCCGAAGATGTAAGATTAGTATGTGATGTAGTAGGTAGTCTACCAAGGCAGCCACGATAAGCTGAAGGTATCACTTAGTCCCACAATGTGATAAGTGGCAAACGTGATAGCATCAACGTTTGTGACAAAGCAGAAAAATTGCAATAGAACCGTTCTACTGAAACCAACAGATAAGAAACAATCGTAAGTTACACAAAACAAAAACACTACGAACCGTTACAACTGGTCGACCTTTAAAACGCTAAGCTATCGTAAAACACCACATGTAAGCTAACACGCTCACCAATCATCACAAGGGATGACGATAAAAGGTCAAATTGAAGGAGTAAAAAGAAAGAATGAAGAACGAGTACCTATCTTAGTTTGTGAACCCAAATGTGAAGGACAACAAAACCAATCGCAAGTATGACGATCATGAACTAATGAAGAGTTCCAATTGCATTATCATTTCATTTTTTTTCTTAAAATTTTGTCGAAAATTTACCCACGAACGGAAACAGAGTAAAAAAATAACAAACTTTTCACAATATTAAATTTATACCATCTTCAAGATGTGACTTTGAACTATAACTACATTTATTATTTATTTAATGATTTATTGTACACAAAAAATACTTACATAAACATTATACTAAAAGAGTTGTACAAAAGATACAAGGTTTACACAATTCTGTTCAAACTAATCTAATTTGATACTTCCACACTCGTAGTTCTTCAGACAATATTCAACTAAGTTCTTTGCCAAACAATACCTAGTGGATATTTTATATCAACGCTGTTACAGGATTTTATTTAATAACTTTTTTTCGTTATAGTTAATTATTTATCCATAAGTCTGACCGAAAACAGCTTCATTAGGCGCTTGGGGTCGAGCGCACTTGAAATCGAAAAAAATATATTTACAGTGCTTTGAGCGCGCTCATGCTCTTTGTAGCTTCGTCACTCCCTGTGGGGTGTGCAAATTAGTGATGTCCAGATCATTAATATCTGCATACCTATTGCTGCTCTCTAGAGTGCTGACCCCATGCGACCAGTTTTTACATTCTTAGTCTACATTTTTAGCGGAGGTAAGTTTTTACCCTTATGTTTTCTTTTAGTTTCTATTACTATATTTTTGATTATTTTTCTTTGTATGTGTGTATTTTTATACTGTGTAAAGTATTTTTTCATATTGTAGACGTATTTGGCATCAACGCATTTGTTATACATAAAACGAATATTGCTAAGACTGTCACACATATAAGACGGATTGCTTAAAGAAATTAGGTGCAGCACTTGTGGAAGATTACCAAAAACGTCGCATATAACTTCTTGCTACACCAACGACTACATAGAAAGTTCATGATGTGGACGAGACGATCCAAAAATCAAAAGCAGCTAAGCTCAGGCGCTATTCGTCATTTCCTAAAATCAATTACAAAAAAGTGCCAACAAAATGCTTCAAGTGTCGTATCTTTAGGTACTTGTCAGCAACACTCGATGGATTATGGCGTTGGATGTAGAATAGAAGAAACCGCTGACGAGACTAATTAATTAATTTTTTTAAGTTGATCTCGGCTATTTCATAATTAATTAATTTAAAGAGAGGTTTCATTTTTTTTTTAATTAAGTATAATGTTTCAGTTTTGTTTTTGTTTCTTAAATTTAATTTTATTAAAAAACTTTATTAATTACTATTAAATACATAAAGATTTATTTATTTTTGATACTCAATTACCAATGCTTTTCTTGGGGTCAGGCAAGACCCCATGCGCCTAATTGGGTGATTTTTTTAATGCGCCTAGTTAAGGGCTAAAGACAAGTGTTAAATATCACATTGGTTTACAGTTATGTGTAAATACACTAAGCTGAATATTGTCAGATATGTATTCATTCTCTTTAACGAATCCAAGTTGTACTGTTTCGACAAAACAGTTTGACCTTAGATGCATTGAAGACTACTAGAAGCGTGTTAAGCTGTCACGATTTGTATGACCTTGATTATATTCTAAGTAGCACTATTAAACTCTTGCGAAACTTTTTAATAAACTGATATGTAAGTAGCACAAATTTAATGGCAGAGTATTTGACAATTTTGTAACATCATCAGTGCGTTCAAGCAGCTAAAACACCAGTCACAAAATTTCGTTGCCAACATTTTGGAAATGACTCAAGAAAAGAATTTAGAAATATAAAAGGATTTTAAGTGGTACTGTTTAGAAAACATTGGCAACCGGAACTGGTTTCGCAAAGGTGCAGTTCGAAGCAAAAAAGAACTACGAACTTGAGGTGAAAATTGGTGTTTTGATACGACGTCCGAGTGTGAAACTAAGAACACCTCATTTTTTTACTTATTTTTTATGTACTAAAATAGTACAAAAAGCAGATTTAAGGACTCGGATTTTTTAATTATTTAAGGCTAACGTTATATAATTTTTCCCCAACCAATTGAATAATTTAAAAATGTATAACACATACCGGCAACTAGTTCGCAAACCACTTTCCTAAGACTACGTTTTATCTTCCAATTTCAAAGACGCATAAAAGTTCTCCAAGTGATTTTATGAGATTTGCTTAAACATTAACATACGCGCAGTTGAGCCTTAAGTTCCCACAAAATTTATAGCATTTGATGTAGGAAAATTACGACAATCCGTTTGCATGCATCGGTACAATAAGACTAAGCGGAGCACATTTCAGCTTTCAACATTAAGTTTTAGCATTCCAAGTTACAAAATTATGTCAAACATTCACATTGGTGCAGTTAGAAATCCTTTAGCATCATTCACATTTTTCATCGTTGGCATATTCATAATAGAACTTCATTGTTAACATTTTCTTCCACTTACAACCATTTGCACATTCCTGTGTTACGTTTAACATTGAGTTAAACTGTCTAATATAAGGAGATTTAACTCTTAGGCGCTAACTCAGTGATAAATACTTAACCCAGGAATGTACAAGTTGCCCTTACTGACACTGCTCCATACAAATTTAATAATAATATGACAGCTTAAGGTTTCGCTTATTACAGCACCATCAGGGTTATTATTACATCAAAGGATTCTCCAAAAACACTTTATTGTTTCACAAAAATTTAATAATAATAAACTAGCTTACCTGTTTCGCTTAAAATAGCATGATCAGGGCAACAACAAATACTAATGATGCTAAAATAAGCTTAAACCGGTAGGCTAATATATTATTATTAAGTGTTTGTAGAACAATGTAAGTGTTTTTTGAATCTCATATTTTATAAGTGACGTTCAGATCCTGGATCGACCAGGATCTGAACGTCACGTCGTTGAAAACTTTAGCGACAGCAACAGTGCGACCAAGTGCTTTGTGTATGTTTGTATGACGAACCATATTATGCCAACCGTGTCACCCGACCCGCATTATTAAAACCATTGTGATACGATCGCTGTCTAGTCTGATATTAAGATAACATAAATGTGTTTTAACCGATTTTGAAAAAAATGCTATATGTTCGACTCCTATATTTTTTTTATCATTAAAATGTTGTTTACAGATTTTTCTTTTTTCTCATCTTTTAAACCTTTCCTGGACTTCCAAGAAACCAAAATTAGCCTAATCCGTCCTGCTGTTCTCGAGTTTTCGTGCGAGACTAACGAACAGCGATTGATTTTTATATATTAGAAGAAGATCACTCTGTCATAGTTCCGAAATAAAGAATCTAATTTTGAAAAAAAAATGCCACTACAAATTCTCACAGTTCCATTACTTTCTTTTCGCATGGACAAGAAATGGCAGAAATAGTAAATCATTCTCGAACACAAAACAATTTTTGGAATTGTTGTCTATATGTTCGCACGTTAAAAACGTGGCACTGAATTAATTTTATTTTAAATAAGCTAACCGACAGACATCCATTTTTAACAGTTAATATTGCTTTTCTTTTTTTATTTGAATTATCTCCTGAAAATAACTAACACGAGAAAAATACTAGCCAAATTGGTCCATCTGTTCAGGCGTGATGTAATGGCCAAGAGAAATTAAGGTTTCATTTTTATACATAGAGATTACTTATCACAATTTGAAGATTATGAGTTCATAGTAAATTTGTGGAACTTACAAGGCATTTACGAAAAAGTATTTGGTAAAAGCTGATCTTCTTTTGCACAACACAGTAATTTAACTGTAATGCCTAATAAGCCTTTAATACTACAAAAAATTAAGAGCCCGAAACTAAATTTCTGACCGATGTAGGTATACCCGGATTTTTCGAGCCCGAGTAACAAAAAGAAATCACGTTTTTTTTTCAATTATATAATAAAAACAACGTTATCGTGCCCAGTTATCGATAAGCTTGCCACCTTAAAGTGGGACCTAGTGCCTTCGGCTGCTCGTGGATCATTAGTTTTACCTCTGATTGCCACTTAGGGGATATGGACGTGAAAATACTTTCTGTGATATTTTTCATTTGATGAAGTATTAATAGGCTCTATAAAATCATGCAGTCTTTAAGTGCAGTTTCAACACAGAGACAATTGCAATAGATGAAGAAATAAACAGACCTGTGGAGCGAGGACAGTTGTAGTATCTGACGACGCCGTTTTGTTGGTCTCCTCTGTCACCAGTCGCAACCATTCGGGTCCACATGTCGCCCGCCTGGACGCACCCCAACGACAATATCTCCCATCAGTCACTTGGCTCACGGGCGCAATAATGCTGGCTACAACCACACTAGGAACACAGAGGCCCGAATCACTGGGCCGTGACACATGGATCCGTAATAATTGTTTACGCTACCTATGTTTTTACACACTCCAGTTCAGTTTTATTTCATTCAAACTTTATATAATAAAGTGGATATAAAACACTTGGCACAATAACCGAGCAACTTTAACTGAGCGTTGTATTAAACTGATTTTGACAGAACGTAACGTTGACGCATCAACGAACGGTATACGGCTCTCGATAGCCTTCAACGGACTAACTGGTGGAGTAGTGAACACTGGAGGCAGCTGTGCGAAACGTAAAAGAGAAAGAACTATATAGCGGGTTGGAATTGTAAAACAAAGCGTTACAAGAGAAATGCATCTTTCTGTTTATACAATAAAGTGCAGTTCGCTTTGATGATAATATTTACCCAGCTGAGTCAGTTTCCACGAATGTTGCCTGTGGAAATCCGAGACAACTCAAGCAGTGCAATGGTTGGGTGCGAGGAGTACTGCTTAGCGACTGAAGCCTTTGCAAGGTCTGTATACGTCACGTTTCGCAAACACTAGACGTACCAATACGTAGACAGATTTAACAAGCGATAACTTATTTTAAAACATAATTTTTGACTTTTATTTTTCGAAAGGGAATGTTGCTCCAACTTACAGAATCTGCTGTTAAGATAGATTTAATGATCTTTTTTTATATTGGAATGTACATGGAAACGGCCAATGAAAACATGTTACATTGATAAAATCGCTGGCAGCAGAAACATTTTAATAAACCAACATAAATTGGTACAACAACGTAAAAAATTTTGCAACAGCGGCAGTTTTGTAATTGCAGTCGTCATTGCAGTTTTGCAACACCATCATTACAATATTTTTAATTTGTTTTTGGAATGATGATAAGATTTTGGAAGGACAAATTATAACACAGAAACATGTTTACCTTTGCATACCAATTACAAAATTGTAGACTTTGCATGTACTGATTACACTGAAGATCTGTTAAAGAAAAATGTTGGAACAGGTTATTGGGTTTATTTACACATTTTTTTTGAATTTTTATGAATTTCAAACTAAATTTGGACCATTTTTTTATGTTTACAGCACAGGATTTGCATTTAAATGGAACGCAGATATTTATGCTAAAAAAATGTTAATTAAAAAAGTAATCATAGGCGTTGGTTACTTGCCCTCCAAGTGTCTAAACCTTGTACTGACCAGAGGGATGAGCAATGAGATAAAGTCGGAGCCCCCAAAAGAACCAAGTGGACCAGAAGACGCTCCTCAGTACCTATTGCCACCGATACCCCGGAGTGGTCCGTACAACACTTCAAACCATTTGCGGTCCCTTTTAAAGGCCGCCGGACAACGGATGAGTGCGAAGGCGTTCCCACAGTCCCGGTACCTGGAGTAGGGGAAGACAACGTGTGGTTTTGGTCGGTAGGAGTTCTACATAACCCGCTAATTCCCTTGAAAATGACGGTATCTAAATGCGGATTTCCACTAGGAAAAAAGTCGATAACTTAACTTTGGGGCAAATGCCTACAAAATTAATTCAATTATCTTTCCTATTTTATACGACAAATGTGAAAGTTTGCTAAGGTGTTTAGATAGCGCCAAAATATGGCAGGTGACATAAGAGATGGACAAACACTGTTGGAATTTTTGTAAAATTTAATGTTTTACAAAACCAACCTTGAGGAAAATTACAAATCAGCGGTTGCTTATCTATAATAAATCAATGCAACTTTTCGTTGTAATTTTGTAACTCAAGAACGGGCTCTTCTATCCAAACCAAATATTTAGACTTTGTTCGGACTGTTTAGTAGATGGCTTATGTGAAGTTTGCATAAAATCGGTCAAGCGGTTCTGTTGTTTTTTTCCTGTTTTTTATTTTGTTGTAATAAGTTATTCCTACGTAGCGAAGCGCGAACGGGCCGCTAATATAAAAAAAATACAGTTATAGCAAAACTTTGGGATGTTTTAACCACATCAATTTTACCCTAATAATTTAGTTAGTATTTTAATAAGTTAGTATTTTTCGAATATTATTTATTATTATTAAAGGATTAAGTACATGTTTACATTGCCATTTCGTAATTAAACTTAACAATACTAAATCAATTTTCAGAAATTAAACATCATTTCTGTGAGTAAATTGTTTATAAAATTGCTTTTATTGTAGGCAACTTTTATAGAGTAGGTACTGAACGGGTTAATTAGTTGCAATTAAATTACTTGAACACGAAGGAAGGAAGTCACGGGCAAATAAATAATTGATCGAAAAAAATAACCATGATAGTAAAAAACGACTTCAAAACTAAAAAGTAAAAAATATTTAAGATTTAATATTAATACTACCTTACCTTTTATTTATATGTGCCATTTACTAATAAGTTTGCAGAATTATTTTTTATTTTTGAAGCCGGTTTTTGGTAACGTAGTTATTTTTATTTTTTATTGCTGATATAAATTAATAAAAATAAACATCGGAATAGGTGAAAGTAGATAAAAAAGCTTATAAATAAAACCAAATGGACCTAATAAAGAGCATAATATATTTACCTTCGTTATGAGATCACTTCAAAATTTTAAATTGTAATGTAATTTTACAGCGAAATTAAAAGTACCCACACGCCCATATCCCGAAGAGGTGGACAGAGAACTAGCCGAAGACACTAAGTCCCACAATGTGATAGGTGGCAAGCCTATTGCCAACCGGGCACATATTCAATCCCGGACCACGTTATTTTTTATAACAAAATTAAAAATACACATTTAAATTTTTTTTGTTTCTCGACCCGGAAATCGAATCCGGGATATCAAGAAGTCAAGTGCGACGCCGGAGCGTTAACCAGAGGACCGAAACTAAAGCAAGCAAATTATATATATAATATTATTCCAAAGTTAAATGAATTAAACTAGAAAAATTCAAAGTTGCGAAAAAAACAAATGAGTATCTTTTGCCATTCTCATCCTTAATAGTAGCTCTTCCACTATGTAAAGTCTCGGTTGACACAGCAAAAATAATTTGATATAGTATCTAAATGACTTCAAATATGACGTCAAACCATTACACCTAACTCAACAATACAGCAGGTGTATCACGAATCTGAAAGTAAAAATCAACCATTCTGTTTATTTCAGTTTAATAATTACATATTACTCGCCAACCCTTCGCACCGCCAGATATTAATACTGGCAGTGTGTTTGGGAAAAAAATTAAATATTGCTTTTTTCTACTTTCCCTGCAATTTTTCCAGTTTCTCTCTTCATATGAACCTTCACCTGACGATGGCTAAAATAACAAACAGTTATTAAAATTGGTCCATCAATGAACCAAAAGAAATGGGTATTTAATGTTGTATATACGATATTTCCTTTTCCCTTAGTATTATTTAACATTATCGTTATTATTTATAGTCATTATTAGTATGAGTGAGAAATTTCGCAAACTGTTTTACTTAGCCTGTGTTTCAAAGAAATATAGAATCTATGTTAAAATCAGATATCGATAAATAATGTTTTCATTTTACATGATCTTATTTATACTACTCTTTGTAAGAGTTATGGTGTTAAATAACAAAGCGAAAACGAAAGAGAGGTCAGAACTCAGAAAAGTCTTTGTTAGGAATGTAACCTCCAGTAGTAATATAGCTTCTTAATTTAACCTTTAACCTTAAATTATCGAATAATCAATTAATTGATAACCTAAATCAAACAAACATGAGAAAAAAACATTTTTGGGATAGATGGATAGACACCCCATCCTTTATACCGGATCATAACAATGACAATCACTAACACTATGGCGACAGGAACGGTAACGAAAATTAGGGATGGGAGTTAATGGTCAGGGGCATAAATAGACTTTTTCATTACACACTTTAGAAATACAAGTGTAACTTTAAACTTGAAAAATTAAGTACCACCAAATGCCAACATCGAAAAGTATAAATTAATGCCATATTGAATATTTAAACACATAAAAGCTTTCAAAGTTTAGACATGGAAGCCAATAATGTTCACTAGATTTAAAATAGGTAATCCACTAAATCTCCACAGACAGATAGACTGAGTCACCCTAGTACGAAACGAGCTATACTTTAATTAAAGAAATGTCCGGTAATTAACTACCTACACACCTCCCACTTCGGTCTGAATAAGGAAAGCATTTAGAAACTACAGGATTGGCACTTAAAATTAATTTCTTTTAAGTCCTTTTAAGTCTTTGAACTGATGTCCTAATCCATGAGATAGAAAATCCTATCCATAATCGAAATGTCAGCAATACCTATAGTAGGGGAGTTCAAGATAGGATTTGAACTCAAGCGCGTCAGAATATGATATGGGAGATATCTTATACCATGGTTAAATCACCTTCCTTTAAAAATTTTAAATTGAAAATTATGATTGATTCATTTCACCTTCATTTAAAAGCGCGCGTGTAAGGTAATTAATTTTTTTGGCTTAAAAATATTCTCGAGCAAGTCAAATTAAAGTACGGTTGTTTTATTTCATGACAGTAAGTACATGAAATTTTGACAATTTAAGCGTGAAGTACGGAAGTAGGAGGGTTAGAAATTTTCAAAAAACAAGTACTTTATATTTATTTATTAGCATATATCTATCTAATTAACATATGTCAGTCATCGAAAACATATTAGGTATGTACACTATTAGTTAATAATAGTAGTGTAATAGCAATTGATTTTTTTTCTCTTAGACGCTCCCCGCACGACTTCTATAGTAGTGCGGGGAGCGTCTAAGAGAAAACTACTTTTATAGTTCTACTTTTATAAACGTCAAATGACCTTTTTCATTGTCCGCCATCTAAACGACGAAGCTATAGAAATTTTTAAGCTATAGCTTCCAACAGCAATTTTATCAAGGAAACACGAGTATCACAGGTCACTTTTGATAGGAATTCATCTTTATTTTTCGACTAATTTTAAAAACGACTTATGATAAATACAGTATACAGTTTGGTGCTGCAGCTACGTAATATCTGAAAGTTACATACAAAATTCAGTTAGTGCGCTAGGCAACTTAAGTGTCAAATAACGGGTCAGTAAAAAACCACGACAATTGCAGTGTAAAACACTATTTTTTTATCTATATAAACTGTTCGGAGCTCTTATTGTCAAGCGATACGAAGTTCGCCGTATTTGCTAGTTTCATATAAAAATAGAGTATATAAATATTACACCTAAAATAAAGGGCCGTGTCACGCCCATTTTAAAATGAAAATTAATCCAGTAGCAATAAAAAGTTACGCCCGGGACGAAGCCACAGAGAACTGATCGTCCTGACAAATAAATAAAAAAATTGGATCTCCCACTTATCTCCGAAACGACTTCGCCAATTTGGTCATTACTTTTACTATCAAATTATGAATATCGAAAGGAGTAATAAAGCTACCTTTTATCTCAATTACTGAAGTAGTCCCCGTGACAAAGCCAATGACAGTGACAAAAAAAATATTTAAAATCTTTTCCGTTTGAAAAAATTATGATTTTTGAAGACTAACCCTTTTCTTACGTCTACTTTAAAAAATGTCACGTGCAACAGCTGGCTTAAATCAAAAGTACTCAGTACCTACTCGATATCGACATGCTATGTATCTATATTCATATCCAAAAATAAATCCCTATTTTCTTGGTCATCGGAACACGCGTGTACGGAAGGAACGATTTCGCTTTTTTTTGTTGTGTCAATATTTGTCAGGGGAAAGATCTTATAAAAGAATGTTGTTTCTTTTAATTGAATGTTCATAGTTAAAACAGGACAAAGTTTGTCGCGTCAGCTGGTAAATATTAAAAATAATAACATAGTAGGAGTAAGTACCTACATCTAAACGTGAATACCCTGGCTGTACCTCTATCTACCGCTTCGGTAATACGCGCTTGAAGACGCGCTTTTTTAATAAAAATACATTTACGGTTTGGCCTGGTATTGCACAACATGATGTTTCTTTTAGAAACTTGTCCACTTTCAAGTTGCAATCTCACAAGAAAGATAAGATTTCCAGCTTCACATTTCAAGTCAGTGGAGCAATTTGTTCTTATCTCGGTCGGATTATCATAATTCGGCAGTGTGTATGTTCGCCAGCAGACAGCATATGCCGTGCATCTTTAGTAACGCATACATAAAGTTTGTTTTCTCTTGTGGCATCCGTTCGTTGTCTGGTGAAGCGAAACGGAGACGACTATTAAGAATACAACGAATAAATTGTAACCATTAACGGCCAATATTAATTACCTATCTACACATAGAGATAGGCCTAATAGAGTTTTGTTGCTAAGATATTTTTGTCTTTTGTTGAAGAATAACAATGATTGTCTGTTTACCAATCTAAAATAGCCCTATCTCTAATAAGTAGATAGATTATTAATATTGGCCATAAAGCAAATTAATATTGTATCTCTTATAAGATTTACCAATTTGATTGTATGTTTTGTTATTAAGTGATAACTCAGCCAACAAATTAACAAATTTTTAATGATCTACAAAAGGAGGAGTTAATACGTTCAACTCCTACATTTTTTAAACAATTGTTTTCTCTGTAATTGTAAAATAAGCCTTTATTTTGCTAATTCCGCGTAAGCAGTGTAACCGTTGTAGCAAATAATCCTCCAAACGACACAGAATGTGACAAGCCTAACTGACGTTCCCACCACCCACCTCCGCGACCAGAACACGAATATAGGAAGAGCTCGGGAAACAATATAAATTGTCACGTTCTTTACATGTGACAACCCTACCTAAACCACAACGGTTACACTGCTTACGCGGAATTAGCAAAATAAAGGCTTATTTTACATCTTTTATAATGGATTTCCGCAAAGTAACGCCTGATTCAATAAAAAATTTCTCTGTAATTTATGAACCGATTTATTTTATTTATTCAAGAGGTACTTCCGAGGTGATAAAAACACCAAATCTGGATTCAATAATAAATATCCCTGGACAAGTCATACGAATTGAATCTAACCCCACAGTAAGCAAATTACCTATATGCTTGTGTTATTGGTGTTAGTCTAAGATTCTAATACATAGAAATACTTAAATAGATACCATAATATATTTAATAAACACCCAGACCCGGGAATGTAGACATCTAAATGTTCATCACACAAATACCTGCCGTCGGTAATCGAACCCGAGCCTTCGGTACGCTAGCCACTCGACCAACGAGGCGGTTCAACGAAGGAATATCAGGGAAATCGAGGGAAAAACTTAATTTTACTAAGGTGACCTACTTCTCGAATTCAAAGTCGGTTTTTTTTTGCAATTTTACTGCACTTAAATTATAACAGTCATATTTGCAAACGTAAGTCATGATTTCGAGATGGGCACATATAAATTATATTAAGATTATTCAAGAAGTGATTTTTCAGTTATACACAGTCATAGTATTAATACGCGAAGCAAAATCTTTGGACCAATTTTTACGAAAATTGCGCTGACGGAGAAGTATAAAATTTGGAAAACTAATAGTTTATGTGTAGGAGAAGTGCAGAACGCTAATATTGTTTAATGATAATGTTTATAAAGTACATTAAATCATTAAATAAAACATTACCAACACTAACACGCATTTGACACACACAAACAAATAATATTGATGATAACGATAAAAGATCACAGATGGCGCACTAAAAAGTTTGAAAACAAAGTAGTTGATCTTGAGAAATGAAGATGGCGGACTTATCAACATGATAATAAAATGTATTATGGTCTCTAACTAGTGTTACATAAATTTTCATTTATCTTCATATTGTTCAAAAAAGAAATATCAAATCGCGAAGTGGTAACGAAATTGGGGTCGGTTTTTTTTTGCAGTATTACTGCGCTTAAATTGTATAATGTAAAATTTTTTGATGATAAACGGTTACTTACCAACAATCGGCTACTTCGAGGCTAAGAAATATAGAGTGTCTATAGACACCATGAATGTCACTGGAGTGTCGCTATCTTAGCGTAGCTAGTACAAACGTTATGACAACAGGAATAGGTAACGCAATGGCATCAATCAGAATGAGCCGCTGCATAACTCTGATAATATATCAGTTTTATTTTACAAAACTAGTGATAAAAAATTTTGACCCCTGACCGGGACCGAAGGGTGTTATAAGTTTGATGTGTCTCTGCGTGTGGGTGTGCGTGCATGTGTGTGTATGTGTGTCTGTGACATCATAACTTTTGAATGGATGGATCGATTTCGATAACAGTTGTATTTGTGATCGAGATGGTTCTTAGCTATTATATCATATAATATGTTTTTCGGGGATTCATTAAAAAAAATCTTATTTTCAATTTTAACAATATTCTATCAACGTTGATTTAGAAAAATTCTGATGTTATCACAAACCTCGCGGTTAGCACCAGTTTAACCTTATGAAAATAACTATCTCTCGATTTTCTACCTTTGAAATCATAATTCATAGATGTTATGGTTTAGTATCATAGTTATATTATCGAGCGATATTTAAAAAGGATATCGCGTGTCGAACAGAAATGTTTTATTGAAAACTTCGTCTTTCCAGTTTTTAGTGAGACCGTTTAAAGCCGCGTTAAAATTCGTGAACACGTGGTAAAGATCTAGCTAGTGGCAAAATATATTTTACGATCACACACTTGTATTAATAATCAAGGTGATACTTTTTCTTAGTTTTTGACATGAGCGTTAGTATCTGCATCTAAGCAAGTTTAAAAATGCACAAGTTCCCCGAGTTAGCAAAATCAGTCTTTAAAGTATTCAAAATTAGTCATACGTCGTCATAGGAAGTTTTGTTATAGTTTTGTGTGAAGCGATAGCCTCTTTGCTTAAGCTCATGTAGTTGGATTTGGCAGCAACGAGAAAATTCAAGATACAGTAATTTCTTCACTTCTTCACATGTGCACTATTAAAGAACAAACTTAAACAAAATTCCACTAAAATATACTAATTTCTACTTATAGTCCACACAAAATTTGTCTCAATATTAAGGATACCTTTTACTGCCAAAATCATTCGTTCCCAACACTAACGACAAAAGTAATTTCAGCGCTTGTATAAACTCGCGGGCAACAGCTAGTAGCTAAATAGTTGTGGACAAATTACACAAATTGATGTGAACTTATAGTACGCAAATCACATTATGCTTATGTTACGTACGATGGTCATCAATTCTATTACACAGATATACATACCGGGATGAATTTAATGAATATCCACACCTAGAAATACATACAGATATAATGTTAATCACACAAATGTCCGCCGCCGTCGGGAATCGAACCTGGGCGAGACAAAGTTATTGGTCACGTAAAAAAATACTAGTCGTGATAAAAAAGTTATTGGTCGTGTAAAAAAGTTATTGGTCGTGTAAAAAAGTTATTGGTCGTATAAAAAAGTTATTGTTGTGTAAAAAAAGTTATTGTCGTGTAAAAAAGTTATTAATCGTGTAAAAAAAAGTTACAGATAGATCTGTCCCTCTCGTCGTAGCAATAGACATATTATAATATATAATTTTATTACATAAATATATACGAGCTGCTATACTAGTCTAATGTCCAGTGGAAGAAAAATACGATCTCACGAATTTTTAAACCCAGAAAAATACAACATCATCTCGAGAAATACAAAACAATATCTGGGCAAAGCTGCGAATAACACTTAAAATTGAATACCTAAAACCAGCAGTTGGAGGACTCATCGTATTAAATTCCTAACGGTTAATATGTAGCAAACGAATGGAAGAATTTGCATTCGGAGATAAAATGTCTGCAATTTTATCTTGATCTCTGATTACCCTGAGGTAGAACTTACGAGAAGTTTTGATAGGAGATGCGTATCTTTCACTTAAAACACATAAATTATATTAATAACTTAAAACACTGAAAAATTAAGAAGTTCATTTCATTTTACACAATATGTTCAATCTAAATCTGTTGCTTTGTTGAACTTGTTAGTGGGGGTATATCTAAAAGAATACGTCATTAAAACCTTTAAGATAATGTCCACATCCGTTAATTCCGGATTTTGTTTTGTACCCCCGACGGAAAAAGAGGGGTCTTATAAGTTGGAAATGTCTATGGCATCATAGCAGAATCAGAATCAGAAAAAATCTTTACTCATGTGAACCATACAAGGGATACTTGTGCGCGTCGACATTTTTATAAACTACCACCGGATAGGAATCGCGGCCACTAAAGTTAGTAATTTGTAATTAATTATTTTTTATTTTGAATTATAATAAGTAATTTGTAACTTATTCGCGGAGATGAGACTTGAAAGGTCGACAAAGCATATTCTGTGATACTCCAGTTACGTAACATTATAAGCGACGGTACTATCTGGTATAGTAATAGAAGTTTATTATCGTTAAAAGGCGGCCTGTTCTTTTCTTATATTATCTCTAATATACAAAATTCTCGTGTCACGGTGTGCGTGATTGAACTCCTCTGAAACGGCTCGACCGATTCTCTTGAAATTTTGTGATCATATTGAGTCGGTCTGAGAATCAGCCAACATTTATTTTTCATAACCCTAAGTAATAACCCCAAATTTTTTTACTAAAATAAATAAACATTAAAAATATAGCAGAACAACGTCGGGTGGATCAGCTAGTATCATATAAAAAATTAAAAAAGACGAAAGAGTCACTTTCATTACAAGGCGTTTTAACAACAAATAAATATAGCTAGACTAATTACACAAATTGAAAGTTTGGTTGTTTGTTACTCCTTCACGCAAATACTGCAAAGCCGATGTTTATGAAATCTGAGAATACTTCAGAACTCAGGTGTATGATTTTATCTATTTTTGAACTAATTAGTCGCCTCTGTAGTCTAAGTCTGGTAGTCGCCTCCAGTTTAGCGCAACTTTCATATTATAAAAAAGTAAAAAAAATAAGTTTGCTATGATTTTTATTCGTCTAAATCATATGACACTAGTTGCCTTATATATGAATGCCTTTAGAATTACTTTCAAATTATACGGGTTATACCTTTTCACCATATTATTATGTCAAGTGACATGTGTCACTTTAAACTAAACTTCATACAAAATTCGGGTTTGCTATGTATCTATGGAAGTCCAGCCTCTTATTACGTAGTATTTATATACTCTTTGGTCGCCTCTCTGACAACTTGTATTCTTACCTGAAAAGAATAAAACTAACGTTAATAAAACAATATAGCCGCTTGTAAGTTGTACAAGTCCGGTACTGGCGCTGACTGTACGAGATGAAGAGTTCGATTCCAGGGTAGAGAAAATAAAAATGTGTGTTTTTTTTTAATTTTCTAATATAACAAAATTAGTTAGGTATTGGTTGGATAAGAGCTAAAGTTGGCGATAGGTTTGCCACTTACTGTGTGTACAGGGATTAAGTACCTTCCGCTTATCGTGGGTGCCTTAGTTGTACCCTGGCCGCTCGTGAGAGGCGTCCATAGTTCAAATGGGTTACTTACTAACAAGAATGGTCTTGGTAAAAATACCCCTTTATCTCCATAGCATTATCAGAAACTTTCCCGGTACGGATTAATCCTTGGGTTTGGATTAATTCCTGTCGCTATATTGACAGTATCATGTTCTAATCTGACAGGTAGAGTAGCCGATATCTTTAACATTAGACCTGCACCCCAGACACACAGCAGCAACTCATCTATAAAAGGTATACTCCAATTACTCCATGGTGACAAGAGCTCACGCTTGTTTTTAATTGTCTCTGTGGTCTAGCGGTCCGACGTCTGTTTTGACTTCTTGCGGTCCCAGGTGCGATCCCCGGGTCAGCCAACAAAAAAAAATGGAAAATGTATACATATTTTAAATTTTCTAATAAAAATAATGTGCCCGGGATTGGATATCTGTCTAACAGGGGGTGCCCTGATTGTGCCTCTGCCTATCCTCGGGGATATGGGCGTGAAGATACTTTCGTTTACTTTTGTCTTTTATCATCAGAAGATTCATGTGCTTGTCGCTATCTTATCACATAAAAATAGAAAAAAAAATTGTTCCTCTTCTCGAAAACCGTTTGGTGTACAAGTGCCCTTATTATTTCAAATAAGAGTCCTTACACAATAAAACATGTCATACATTAACATATCTAGGTGAATTAAGTAATATGCAAAAATTGTGTAACAAGTACAGTTTTGACTTTACTAAAGTTTAACCAAGTTGTTTTCAAGTTAAGCTAAGTTATAAGTAAGCTTTTAAGTAAAATATTGACTCGGAAGTGACAGTTGGCTATATAAGGAAAGCAGTGAAGTCGAAAGAAACCAAATCAGTTCAGTCGTTTTTATGTAACACGAACAAATACACCATTATTTTGGTAAAATACGTCCCCATTTACGAGGTCAGGCTCTTTCAATGTTGCAGTGTTTATATTAATAGTTAATACTTTCGAGTATACATTATTTAACCACCGATGGAAAAAGTTATGATGCCACATTATATCACATCAAATATTTTATTGAATTAGGGGTTACTTTGCGGAAATCCATTGTAACAGATGTAAAATAAGTCTTTATTGTGCTAATTCCGCGTAAGTAACTTAGTAAAGTAACTTTTGTGGCAAATAATCCTCTAAATGACACAGAATGTGACAAGCCTAACCAACGTTTCCACCGCCCACTACAGCGACCAGAACATGAATAAAGGAAGAACTCGGGAAACAATATAAATTGCCGCGTCCTTCGCATGTGACCACCCTACCATAAGTTCCCACCTCCCACCTCCGCGACCAGATTACGAATAGAGTCGGAACTCGGTAAACAAAAACACTGTCTAAGTTTTTGACTCGTGTATCGTCGTTTGTACGGTACGGTCGATTTCCTGAGGATGCTTTGGTGTAGAGGCGAAACGTACGTCGAGTGCGATTTGGTGTTCTCTGTGGTGAGTTTTTCGACAAAGTTGGCGAAGGAAGCGACAAGTGGTTTTGTTTCCCCAGAGAATTAGCAACATAAAGCCTTATTTTACATTTGATATCACATCAAGTTATGATGTCTATGGCATCATAAATTTTGAACGGATTCACCGATTTCTAAGCGGATTTTTTTTTTGTTTGAAAGCTGGCGTAATCGAAATGGTTTTTGGCTACATAATATATGTTTTGTCGGCGGCTACCAATTGTTTTTTTAAGCGATAAATTGTGATTCGACATAGGGATGACACGACCTCATCGCTCACCGGTAGACTGATGTAAATGACACTACAAGGTAAAAGCCTTGGATTTTCACCACCACAGCTTCAAGATGCGAATACAGCATTGAAAACTCTAGTTTCTATAAGCGTCATGTGTTACAAACGTATCTTTACGCCTAATCCCTTATAATGGGGGAGAGAGTATCGAGCATCAAGTGTCACAATCTGCCTCCACATTCATTTCTCTATTTATAAATACGCCGCGCTGGTTTCTGAGACTTTTGGCACCTCTCTAGAATAATACTAGAGAATTATTGGTCATGAAATGTCTCCTCGGGTACCTACATCAATTCATGTTCGCATTGTATATGACAATCTTTCTTCTGCCATTCTTTCAAAAAGACAACAGGATTGTATTTTTCTCATTCTTTTAAAATATAATTTTAAATACAGCCACCTTCACCTAGATACATTAAATTTAGTAACACCTAATTTTTAAGTAGAAGTAATCGCTATGTTCCGCTAGTAAAACTTTGGGTCAAACGTAATCAAAAATCGATTATTTCTTTATGAACATTTATTATATGTAATCCATAAGTACTAGTTTTGAAATGTATGTGATATTATAAGTGTATTTGTTTGTTTATCCCTATTTCTCGTCGCATTTATATGGTACATTTATCATCCAAACCCAAAAAGAGAAGGTTATTAATTTGACTGTATGCTTTTCCTCTTTTGTATCTTTGTCATGCGATTACTAGGCAAATAAAAAATCGATTTCGACAGTTCTTTTTAAATATATGCATTATTGAGTATAACATCATGATCATGAGAATTAAAATGGGACCATACAGGGAATTATTAGCCCACGTTAGAAAAAGACATATCAAATCACAATATGACAACGAAATGATTGTAGTCCTTTTTTTTTTGCAGCTTTGCTGCGCATAAATTGACGAGTCATATTACTTCGAATCACGACCTAACTTTTAAAAGAAAAATAATCAAATCGCGACGCGATAATGAAATAATTACAATCGGCTCTTTGGAAATGGATTATGAAGTCATAAAACTCAAAATCATGAGTTAAATTAAAAAAAATATCAAATCGCGACGCGATAATAAAATAATCACAATCGGCTTTTGGAGTTTTAGTGCGCTTAAGTTATGAAGTCATACCACCTCGAAATCATGAGTTAACTTAAAAAAAAGATCAAATCGCGATGCAGTAATGAAATAATTGCAATCGGTTTTTTCTAGTTTGACTGCGCTTAAATTATGAAGTCATATTAACTCGAAATCATGAGCTAACTTTTAAAAAAAGAATAATCAAATGGCAACGTGATGACGAAATAATTATAGTCGGTTTTTTGCAGATTTACTGCGCTTCAATAATTAAGTCATATCAACTCGAAATCATGACTTAACTTTAAAAAAAAGATTATCAAATTTCGACGAGATAAAGAAATATTGGACTCGGTTTTTTGCAGATTTACTGCGCTCAATATCTCAGTTAGATCTTGCGGAAGCTAAACAGATTTAACACGCGGCACTAGCCACGGCCAACATTTAGTCATAAAACCTCAAAACATATAATTATCTTTAACAATTCTAATAGTGTTTCCAATCAATATTTAAGTCAGGTTCATAGCAGTCTCGCCATAAAATGACCTTAAGAAACAACAAAATCAAGATACCTCTCGTAATCAAAATAAAATTCAAGAGGTCAAGAGTAGTTCAAGGATTCTCATTCAATAAAAATAACATAGAGCCAATTTAGAATGCATTGAGGCCGTTGAAAGAAGGCTCATACGAACGTCCGTTGATATTTAACTGGTCACGCATAATAAACAACGATTTTTAATACGCAAATTAGATTCTTTAGTAATTTGCATTTGTTAAACCTCAGACCAGTAGGGATACTCTTGAAACTCGATTTTATGCAATTTGGAAATCGAAAACGGATTTGTGTCACTTTGTAGTTGTGAACACAATACTAGCGAATCACCGACATTGAGTTCTAAAAAAATGCAAGTGTAAAAAGTCACCGAAACTGGATCGTTTTGTTTGAAAAGGCTAATGAACGTTGAGGAACACAGGCAGCAAGGGTCGTAAGATTTGGCACAAGATACTCTGGTTACCACGCAAGGGACTTGGCGATAGATGGCAAAGATTTGTCTGTATATACGTATGTAAAAATTCAACGAATCCGAGTAAATAATTTATTGTTTATTTAACAAAGAATCTTCACGCCCATATCCCCTGAGGGTAGGCAGAGGCACATCCAGGGCACCCACGAATAGCCGAAGAGACTAAGTCCCACAATGTGATAGGTGTCAAGCCCATCGCCAACCGGGCACATATCCAATCCCGAGCAACATTTTTTTTATTAGAAAATAGGAAAAACCCAATTTTCTTTTTGTTTCCCGACCGGGACCTCATGAAGTTAAGTCCAACAACTGAACTGCTAGACCACAGCTTGTTTATTATAAAGTAAATGTTAATAATCCACAAGCACTGTGTTCAAGAGTACCTTAATTAACTAATACGATTCCAATTTCCAATTTGCATGAACGCGAGATTCAAGAGTAGCCCTAAAGGTGAAGCCAAAGTAATTTTATTATCCAATATTCTAACTAAAACGACTAATTTTCAACCGGCGAAAAAAAGGACGGGGTTTTTGATTCGACAAATGTATATTTTTATACGTATATCATATTACATGTATAACACGCATAACTGACTACAGAGTAGTCCATTTTTTACATTTTAATGAATTTTGCAATGATGTGGCTAGTATGCCCCTCATCAACGTCAAAATGCGTTCCAATATTATAAAAAATAACGTATTTTTTTAGTATAAGACAACGAACAAGCACAAGGCTCTGCCAATTACCATTAGCCAAGAAAACTTTATATATGACTAACGGCCAATATTAATAATAAATCCTAATCCAAAACTTGCTATACAAGATTGATATTTTGATCCATTTTTATGTTATCGCTTGCCAATAACATATCTGTGGACAGGATAAATATGGCAATTAGGTATAGGATAGACCGGCGGATACGGCAGCTATCTAGATTGCTTGAAATCCATTTTTAGAGAAACATTATTAACATTGGCCGTATCACTACAAATGATATAGGTATCCTACGGCCGCCTGGGTGTGAGGTCTAATGTGCAAGTATACCGGGCACCACAGCACAAATATGAAACAGTATGGCAACAACCTGGTTGTCAAAATACTTACCTACACTCTATTGAAACAATAGAGTTGTCATATTATTTTTTTATCGAATGAATTGCAATAACCATGTAGGTACCTAAAATTAGGTTAAATTTAGGTTTTTAAAATTTTTAGTTTTTTCATAGATCGAAAGTGTTATCGATTCCGAACCGTTTCTCGAAAGTTGGCTGGTGCTTTAGATGTAAGTATTGTATTGTATTGTGTAACCTCTATATAATTAATTAAATTCGAGTTTAGCCACCATTCGCATTTATTACGTCCTGTAGCCTCTCTTGCATGGACACAACCATATTTTCATACACTTGCTAGCATCGGTATTACTCCCAAGTGTCAAAAGCGTTACAACGTAGCGAGTCGTAGGTGCAGGTCTGTTGGACCATTAAACCCCACAGATTCTCAATGGGATACATATCGGGATTTATTTGTGTATATTACTATAGTCTGAATCAAAAGGATTTTCTGATGACATTTACAATCAAGCTAACATTTCCATGAACGTATGAATTCAAATAACTTACGGAAATTTCTAAAGTATATGTGATTTCTTGAACTGTTTTATTATCTTCATTTGTGGATACTATTTTATGTCGTATCAAATCGTACTTGATCAGTAATAGGATAAGACATCATTAATGATAATTATCTGTTTATCGCAAC
>NJDC01010705.1:6978-24710 GCA_002245475.1 Calephelis virginiensis | reverse complement strand
CGTATGTAGTCCACAATTGCACATAAATTTCTCCAACTGCCGTCATGTTTTGCACATTTTTTAAGAAGGAACAGATTTTGATGTGTACTTGAATTTGTATTTGGCAAAAGAAAAAAAATTGAATTGACGCAATGCACGCATGATAGTTTAGAAGAAGGGGCAATCTAAAAGCATTTTAAGAGGGAGTCTGGTTCAAGTTCAGTTCAGTTTTGACTTTTTTTTTAATATAAATTTAATACAAACGCGAGAAGTAGTGAAATTAAAATGTCGTCACATTTCTGCATTTTATTAATCCCCGACGCAAAAAGAGGAGTGTTATCAGTTTGACATGTCTTCAACTCCCGAACGGATGCAGTATTAAAATAACTTATGTGCGAGTGTTCTAAAACATGTTTAATGAAAATCGGTTGAACCGTTTAAAAGTAGTGGGGGGTGAAAGTGGGGAAATTAACCGATTTTTTTTACTTTTTAAAGGGAAATTAAGTTCTTGTATTGGGTGTTTTTTAAATTATAAATTTAATAGTTATTTTAATATAATACGTTCCAAATGTGGCGATTCGTCCTCACCAATATCTAAAATAGACCTGTGAGAACGGATAATGGACTTTTATGTGTACTGATAGCTCACAAAACTCTTATAATAAACATTGAAACCTAAATATGATTACATAAATTTGGCTACACAAAAAAAAAATCGTATATTTTACAGCAAAAAACTCACTTTTTGACGATCCCGTCTTTGGAAAGAATTAATTATACCAGATTCCATTGCATATGTGATGTTTACAGAAAAAAAATACAACAACAAAAGTAACAATTACAATAAACTCTTTGAATTAAGCATGAGCAGAGTTTTCTCTAAAACCAAAAATTATTTATTTTTAAAATTGATGAAAATATAGTATTATATTTGCAGGCGCGCACGCTGCAAATGTATCTTGGCAAATATAAATATGACATATTATATTTTGGACGTATAAAGACACAACTCGCGTCTTAAAATCCCATGCTGATCGTTACTTTTCGTAATATAAATTGTTTAGTACTTAAAAAACATCTGTCCGTAGAATTCATTTAAGTTGATACGAAAACTAAGTTTGTAAAATATATTGCATTGCAGTTTTACGAATAAGCTAAGCTTCAACTTTGGCATGTGTATTGCCAAACGCTGCTGGCAAGAGGCATGCCAATGACGTAATTTGCGTCACGAAAGTGCCATGGCTTATCTGTTTTGAAGTGAAATTTCTTTAGCCGTGTTCAGCGATTTTCGTAATATAATACAGTTTTATGCTGGAGTTAAAGATTAGCTGCTATTGAAACAATGAAAGGATATGGACCACTTTCTATACAAAGTTTGCCCTGGAACCAACTAACAATACAAATTGTTTAAAATACTATAATCAGTCTATACTTCTCTCCTAAATCAAATCTGTATCACAGACATTTTCTTTTCGGACTATACTTACAAAACATAAAATAAGATTTGAGGTTGTGTTCTTTTAGAGAGATATTTTATTTTTATGGACTAACTGTTGAAATTATGTAACAGTACTTTACGATATTCTCCCCCTTTCAATTAGCAACTTTCTGTAATAATAAACCCAATAAGTGAACGGAGTTTTACAATAGAATACATAATTTGCAATGTTTGAAAAACTTGTATTACATATTTGAAATAAATAGAAGGTAGATTAGATATCAAAAGTCGGAAAAAGAATTCCAAATACTTTACGGCCAATACACTTTTACGCTGCTATTTTTTTTAATTATTAACGAAAATAAATGTCAACAAAACTCTACTAGGCCTCTCTCTATCTGTAGATAGATTATTAATAGTCGCAGTTGGTTATTTAATTAACTATTTTTTTTGCATTTTAGGCTACTTTGATTAGTTAGCCTACTAGGATATAAGAGATTATAATAATTTGGAGAATTATTATTGCGTTTTTAAGTATTTTTTTTATGATCAGTCATTAGTTTAGCCGAATCCAACTTCTACTTCTCTCATTTGTAGTATTTTCACATGAAGTTGTCGATTTAAGGTTTTGTATAATACATTGCATATACATACATCAAGGATTATCAGAATAATCAATAAATGATATTCAGACTTCCGCCATTAATGAAATTGTGACGCTTCCTTTTGAAATATATTTAAATTAGTAAGTGTCCGTTAGATACTAAGACATTTTATAAAAATAGTAGCGGTATAAGTTTTATGCTTGTGGGATTCAGAGCTAATTTGGTCCATGTCCTTTACATTATAGCAATGATTTTTTTGACTGCTCGAATAAATAAACATCGACAATCAAATAGACAAGAATTCTACACAAAATTAGCTTTCGTTCTTAAAACAAAATGGTCCACATTTTCTTAAATTCGTATGCACACATGAAAACAAACCAAGAAATCAACAAATTTCAAAAGAAGCTTTGATTTCGAAAGCTTATATTATAACAATTATTTTTTTAAAGATTATCCCTGAAGACGTTTTTATTTATCATTTTAAATGTTAAGATTGAAGGTAGTTTTAATAAAATGGCATTTAAATACATGTTTACGAGCTTTCTACAATACTTGAAGCGCGTAAAGATATACGTGCGCCTGGAGATGTAAAAAAAAACTTTCTTTCACTCGGAGGAGCCACATCCAGTTTGTAAACATAATGTGAATGTCAACGGTTGCTCGCAGACCGGTTACTATGACGAGCGTTAGGGTTCCGTGCCTTGTTAGTTAGTTTAAATAGATACGTCACACTTCACACGCAGTAAACTTCAACGCAAAATATCTAACTCAGGTAGAAGTTAGATATTTTGCGTTTCAAGTGGTAGTGGAGTTTCTAATTTGATGACGCCATTAATTCCCCTGAGCGAAGGAACTATCGGTCTAAAGAAGTGCATTGCCATCTTAATATCGCATCAATAATTTTTAATTGCGTCGTTAAATTTCAAATATGGTCATATCCATATACTTCAAATTTAAGGATTTTATGATAACCACTTGACATAAAATCCAGAGTTGACATATATGTCCACAGATGACAAAAATGTCTAAAACATCAGAAGTTATACAGATATACATACATTTAGATGACTGTTTTTATAGAATAAAAACGTTATAACTCCTAAGTCATACGTATGGAAACGAAATCAGCACTAAATTTCTACAATAACATAATTAAAATTATCTTGACGATCGCGCCGTACGGTGTTGGATTTGACTTCTGGTTTTTCTAATAAAAACAACATTGCCCGTGGCGAGATATGTGCCCGGTTTGCGATAGGCTTGCCCCCTATCACATTGTGGAACTTAGTGTCCTCGGTAAGTCGTGACTCGTGGGTGCTCTGTACCTGTGCCTATCTCTTCAGGGATGTGGGCGTAAAGGCATTTTCAAAATTGTCTTTGAAATAATACGACAAAGGGGCGCAATTAATTCTTTTAACAACGATCTCGCTGTAGTCATTGTCGCTTAGTAAGGCTTCCTTCCACCATTTAAAACGCGAGCGATGACATTCACAACGGCTAGTTACAGTACAGAATGTCACACATAACCGCCTTTTTTTTATTTTTTGCACTTGCCACTGGTCAAGTTGAATTCATAATTTCAAGCTATTACTCGATGTCATTAAATCGGGATGAAATTGATCAACATAGTCACAAGCTGTAATATAATTGCATGTCGGGGTTTCAGATAAAAGTTTTCCTCCTTACGTAAGCGTACTTTACCCAAGTAGATAGCCTGCTCCCTCAGCGCAATATGAACCTTTACTACTCATTTTAAGATTTAAGTTTGTTAGCGTTTTGTACATCAGTGAGTCTTCTGTACATTAGTGTTATAACATTGTGCTTAAGCTCATTGAGTGAGATTTAGTGGCATCGAGAAAATAAAAGTAAAAATACCTATTTTTTCATGAATACTTCATTTACACTTTAACTGAATAAAATTATAATAAATGCCATTAAAATTAACTAATTAACCGACTCCAAATAAGTAGGTAATTGTGACTCTCTCTTTCTTAATGTTTTTTTTATATTTGTACAATACGAGTGATCAACTCGGGCAATACCAAACTGATTTTGAACGTTTTTTAGGTCATGATTCCGAGATGGTCCTACATTAATTTTATTATGATCTGCCAAGTAGTTTTTGAGTTATACTTAAAAATGCAAAATTTTTATTAAAAAATACAAAATCGCGACATTGTACATTAAAAATGGTTGAAGTAGTTTTTACAGTTTTAATTAACACTCAATCTGTCTTATTTTTAACACAGATTAAATTACTTGAAAGTTTAATAAACTTACTCTTACGTTAGTAAGTCTATTAATAAGAAATTAATACGAAATAATATTATAAAAACTGTGTCGATCTTTCTCTCTAGATCGAGACGATTTTTTTCGAACTAGTTATATATGAAACCTCAGCACGCGAATCACACTCGCACTTAACCAGTTTTTAATCAGCTATCGACGTTGCCTCCGGTGTTATTTGAAAGCTGCAATATATTTATAGATATCGGACGTTTCACTTATTTAGGAAACACCAACTGCCTACGGGCACGTTTCTCGATTTCAAGTGGTTATGCGAACATCACATGCAATTTTAAACATCGCTAATTGGTTTTAACTATTAGTCGTTTGAAGGGCGGTTATCTTGGCTAAATAAGAAGAAGCATACAATCGTACGAATTTCTTAATAGCCTCTGTGGTCTAGCGGTCCAGGTGTTGGATTTGACCTCTTGAGGTGCCGGGTTCGATTCCCGGGTCGGGTAACAAAAACAAAATGCGCTTATCCAATTTCATATTTAAAAAAATGTTGCTAGGGATTGGATATGTGCCCGGTTGGCAATAGGCTTGCCACCTATCACATTGTGGGACTTAGTGTCTTCGTCTAGTCGTGGGTTGTGACTCTGCCTCCCTCTTCGGGGATATGGTCGTGAAGATACTTACTTAATTATTTTTTTCTTAATAGTAAGTAAATAGTTGTGCAAAGAAGACAAATATGTATATGTGTACACATAACAAATGGTAAACATGTTGGAGAGCGACCACAAATTACGTAACGCAAACTGGAGGGGAAGGAGTTTGGTCAAGCGTAACGGTCCCTTTACGTTAAAAGAGAGGTGTCAAGGTTTGCAAGACCTCACACGATATCTTAATATTATTAATACAAAAAATAACAGTCACACTAAATTATCTATTTCATCTTTACCACTTTCTTTATTAAAAATTAGCTGATACGTAACGGAAAGGAGAGGGAGGGGATCTCGGCTACGGGTAATGTCCGACCCCTATTTTTTAGATATGTCAATCGATTTCTCTACAAATTATCTGATACGTAAAGGAAAGGAGAGGGAGGGGATCTCGACTACGGGTAATGCCTGACTCCTATTTTTTAGATATGTCAATCGATTTCTCTATCATTTGTAAGAGACAATGAATATTTGACTTCCGATGTGATCCCATTGCCACCAACTCTGATTCTGATAATTGAAGCCCAGAGCAAGCGAGAAAAATACTTTTTTCTTGTGTATTTAGATGACTTAGTTCTTAAGTCGGTTTTTTTGCAGTTTTAATGCGCTCAGAACATGAAAATGCACCACTGGAGAAGCTAGACAAATCTAATATGCCATAGTCAGAGTAAAAACTAATAACTAAACAGCCATAGTAGTTTACGATATTTGCTCTTAACAGCCTGGTTATGGCCGACATTCATAAAAAAAGGTCAGAACCAATCCGGGATAAATTTAAAGCAACCCTAATTGATTTTTACTATCTGCCAATCGAAAATCTTTATCAAATCTAATGGCCGATACTGTGTAGTTACGCAATCGGAGATACAAGATAATTTCTATTCGATCACAATTAGATCGTGACGACGATAGACAGTGAGATCATCAAGTGACAACGATTTAATAACGGTAGATTCGTCAATACCAGATACCAGTTTTTAAGGCTTATTTTGGTCCTTATTAGCGACACTGGGGAAATTGGGTAAATGGAGAAACAAGATAATTCTAATAGATTCCAACTAGATCGTAATGATAGGCACCGAGATCATAATAGTTATAATGAACGACTCCAAAAGGCGGAGGTTCTCAATTGAGTTTGTTTTTTGTATGATTATTGCGATAATTGATGTAAACATAGATGAAAATGTATATTCTACGGACGGCTAGCGAAAAGCGACTTTGCTTTATACTAAAGCAAAGTCGCTTTTCGCTGTCCGTCCCTATGCATGCTTAGATCTTTGACGAATTTTGATGTGTTTTTTTAATTAAAGAGTGTCTCAAGAGGAAGGCTTATGAATAACTAGCTGACCCAACAAACTCCATATATCTTGACATTAACAGCTACTAACAGCTTGTACTGATTGAAACGTTAGCACATTTGAATTTAGAAGCAAATTTTCAATTGACCACAACTTCTTTTAACTTTAACCGATTTCGGCGAAACTAAGATGTGACAACGCTTCTAATTATTTTTAATCCAAATGTGAAAACCGCGTTCAAATCCGATTAGTAGTTTCGAAAATATAGCGTACCAGACAGACAGACAGACAAAAATTATAAAGCTAATAAGGGACTACATGGGAATCCTACTGTCTCTCGAAAAAAGAAGTTATCAATTCGGGACGTACTAATGACATTGAAGATGGTTTTTTGCAGTTGTACTACACTTCAATTATTATTTACTTAATTAGCTGATATACTAATGAAGTTGTAGTCGGTATTCGCAATTTTACTAAGATTATTAATAAATATGTCCATGCTTGGCACCATTTCGATGATCATTCTTGGACCTTACTTGCTGACACTAAACTGTAGTCCATTTTCATACACTCTCTACTTTTACTCAGTACGACATGAATTAAATACCGTCATTTTTGAGGATAACAATTAGACGGTATTATTTTCAACGAAACTTCAGTTGTTATATAGCCCTGATGATGCTTGTATAGCGAAACCGGTTGGCTAAACCATAAAAATAAAATATATTGTGGAAAGTACAAGTGTTTCTAAGTAAATTGCATCAAGAATGGAATTCCGCCAAGCACCGACTATAAGAAGTATAGAATCTAAATGAAGTGGCTTATTTATTTAAAAAAAAACCTCTGGCTGAATTTCATAGAATAAAACACATGGGTTTATGGAATTACCATTACAAAGGCAAAGGAAAGAGTAATCTGGATTCTCACACCCAAACAACCAATCGGTATAAAGTATAAAATTGCTTATTTATTTAGATCCAAAAACCTTTGGCTAAATTTCTTAGATAAAACATATGCGTTGATGAAATCACCATTATAAATATATACAAAAGCGAAATAGGATTCTCACACCAAAAAAAATTGGAGACAAACAATAGTTTTCAAAACCTGTCTATTGTGAGGTTTGGTACCATCCAGGGAAAATGTGGTCGTTGTTTTTTCGTAATTATAGAATTTCTTTTTTATATTGAGTGAAATTAGTCAATTTTTGTGGCATTTTGTACTATTAAAAGAGCAAAAATGTAATTATCATGAAGAAATTAGTGTATCATGTATTTCTTCGTTACCTCCAAAAAATATTAAATGCGCTTGAGTAATACGTCCACCTCTTTACTTAAGACCCTGGCATGGCTTTCTTTGACGACAAATTACTAATTTTGAATAATTTAAACCCGATTTTGTTAAATCGGGTAATGTAACGCAAATTTCAACTTGGAAAATGCTAAAGCTAGTAGCAAAAACAAAAGAAAGAAAATGAAAAAAGTTGTCCATTGCAAACATAACTTGTCCATTGCAAAACTGCAAAAAACCAACTTCGATTTCAATAAATAAACCACCTACGCACACAAAAATCAAGTACTTTTCTCGATTTCCTTGCGATTCCATCAACAGATCCAGTAATAGTGACAATGGATACACCTCGGAAGTACGTTCTTTAAAATATCAAAAAAATTTTGAAATTGATTCAAAAATGACGGAGAAATGATTAACATACATAAAAGAAGTCGGTTAAAAATGGGAGTCGAATATATTAACCTTATCCATTTTTCGAAGTAATTTAAAAATTTTCTCCTTTATATAACCAGATAGAGAGACGCCTTCGATTATGTGTTAAAGCTATAAAAGGAAAACCCATAAGTCAATGAACACCCACACGATGCGCGCACAGAATCGTCCAAGTTTATGGGCTCACGTACATTTTTCTAACCATTCACAGTAAAAACGTGTACATCTATTATAGGAACCTTAAGGTGCTGATAGACTTGAGTATTCACTTGTAACAGAACATCGAGCATTCGCCGTTTTTATATTTGTCGGACTGAACAACGAGCCAAGCCAAGGAGAGCCAAACATTGCTATGAACATTTTCATGAGTATTCTAGTGAATGCTCTAGTCGATGCTCGTTAAAAAATATTCTTCACGATGATGTCAGACTTGACGGTCGCGTGTGCTGCATTTATGTTCAGTGGTAGTTCTCATTACGTAAAAAAAGAAACAGATCAACAGGGGCGCAGCGAAGGACGTCGTAGAGCGGACTACCGAAGCTTGGCTCGGCAAAAAGCTCGAACAATGCTCGCTACAATGCTCACCAGAACGCTCGATAGAATGCTCGCTAAAATATTCTCGTTATTTTTCTGTGATGTAACATTCGCACAAATGCTCATTACAAGTGAATGCTCAAGTCTATCAGCACCTTTATAGGAACCTTTAGTCACAATACAGACGAACGTATTTGTAATGCAAATCAGCGAACGTCCTATCGTGATGGCGACGGATATGCTCCCGTGGGAGTTATATATGTATTACCATTTCATAATGGAACAATAAGTAACTTAGATGATATTGTATTTAAAGGACGAGTTTTTATAGAGTTAGAGAAGAAAATACATTGGGAATTTGTTGGTTGAAAACATGTTAAACTAGCGCCAGAACACGTGACCTGTAAGGTTACACTTGAATCTCGATTTCATGAATATTTGAAATTGGGAGCGGATATGTCATTATAGGCACTCTTAATTCCAATTTCTAATGTGCATAAAATGCATGAAATCGAAATTCACTAGTCACCCTACTGATCGGAAATTCGTAAGACGGAGGGAGAGTAAAACCACTGTATGTTGTCGCATTTCATACTGTGATTTTCATTCCGCCGGCCTGAGGATTCCCTGTGAGTTTGTGTAGTTCCACGATCTCGTGCAACGATTCTCGAACAAAACATTTTAATAACATAGCGAAAACTAGTTAAAACTACATTGTGTAATTTTAACGTGAAAATCAAACAGACTAACACACCAAAATATTGCCATAGCTATTTGCCCGCGACATCATTCGCCTAGATAGTTACGATTTTCATACGAACTTTCACCCCCTATCAGAATCAGAAAAAATCTTATGAGTTTGTGTTGCACCTTTATTGTTAATTATATGTTCATTTTTATAGCAAATTAATAAATTAAAAAAAGAAAAACTTTATTCACGTGCACCATACAAGTGGTACTTGTGCGCGTCGACATTTTCTTAAACTACCATCGGATCGGATTCGCGGCCACACAGAAAGGTTCCGGCGAAAGAAAGTCAGCGGACTTGTTTTTTGTCAAAACATATAATTCAATATAATTTTCTCTTAAAATGTAACATCACTACATAGTATAAAACAATGCGCTTTCTCTTTCCCTGTCTTTTTGTATGCTTAAATCATTAAAACTACGCAACGGATTTTGATGCGGTTTTTTTTGGTAAAAGGGATTGAAGAGGAAGTTTTATGTGTATATTTTATACCCGTGCTAAGCAGAGGCGGGCCGCTAGTACATTATAAACTAGACTATCAAATCTTCTAAATTGGTTAAGAGGTTTAGTCGTGACAGAGCAACAGAAAAACTTTCGCATTTATAATATTAGTACGGGTACTTAAACCTGTACGATACTCACTCTACCACGACATATTCCACGTGAGCTTACAGAACTGGCATTCCGTAGAAACGCTCCTTTGATGCACAATATTGTTTATTAATGACTTGCTTTGAAGGTATTGAGGGCCGTATTCGTATTCCGGATACGATGCTATAAAACGTGCGCTTTACTCGCTACTTAATGTATAAACCTCAGTTTGTTTATATTTCATTTTAGTTGATACGTACCTACTCGAGTAAGATCCCGGGCCCCCAGACGTTACTTATTTTTGAAGTAACAAATTTTACGGTATAGTCACTCTTCTATGTGTTTAAGAGCGTGTGTGTACTAACTAGTTTAACTAGGCGGCCCGTTCACAGGTAGGAGGTAGAAAAGGTAGACAAAAACATAACTTACTTTTGTTAAATTCGAAGTGCTGATTTTTATATATGTCACATAGAATATTATTAAAAATAAATATTTCATATTGACAGACCGTTTCTGTGGGCGGTTATTCCTCCCAGACGCTTGAAACCTCTTAAAAAAATTGCCGAACTTTTGTTATATTCGAAGTCTTTTGCTTTATATATGATGTTTGGAGGGCTATTTTAATACCTTTTGTGTACAGCCAGACCAATCCGAAGGGCCAAACATTCTCCTAGACACAATCAAAGTTCCGCTGTAAGTGCGAGTGTAGGGGCATTATGCAAGCACTTGAGCATGAGCGAGAGCAATATATTATGTTTTCAGAACTACTCTAGTAGTTATGAGGTGTTTAGTTGTTCAGTGCAAAGAGAATATAATCACTACACTTTAAGAGACGGGACTTAGAACATAAAAAAACAATTAGTTTACATTAGACTATGTTACCAAATACCAAAGAAACGTCAAACGTCACGTAAACGTCAGTTTTGTCACAAGTACCTACCAATCTCACAGATAAAATAGGGCTGTTGAGCCTGGTATTCATTTTTAATCGATATCGATAAAATGTAAGCAATAGATGCTGGTGACATACAAATTACGTTCTAATGAATTTATTTTATCCGTACTAGATCAGACTTATGTTCACATTTGAATGCAACGTATACTGAATTGAACAATGTTGGATAAATATAATCAAAAAGTGAAATGAAAGACTTAACCATATATATTCAATATATTCACAAAAAATGTTGACAATTAATCACAGACGAGATATTTGTAAGAGAATAAATTTAAAATGCAAAACACAAACCCGTCAGCTCCCTCATACCTGCGGGAGCGTTTTAGCTTTCTGCACTCTACTGATTCCCCATGTCGCTCCAACCGTAGCTCTGTACTTCGTTTTCCCGCTTCGCACTCTAGTTGTTATTCGAAATATTTTACTTTCCAATCAATCAAACTGTGGAATTCCCTTCCTACCGTGATTCGTGACAGCCCTTCTTTACCTACTTTTAAGAAAAGATTGAAGGAACATTACTTATCGTTGACACAATAACATACTCATATATTATCCTACTAACTGGTTTTTTTTTACACACTTTTTTAGTATATTTTTATTTATTCGTTCTAAGTATAGCTATAGTTAATTGTTTTGTACACGATGCCTTCCATTTTATTTTCACAGCTTAATTTTTTTTTGGGTTGGCTGGAAGAAATTTCTTTAGTTAGAGATAAGCTCGCCTTTTGTGCATTTTTAACTTCTCGTGTATTTTGTGTATTTTAATTTTTGTGTGCAATAAAGTGTTAAATAAATAAATAAATAAATAAAATTGTTATTATTTCAGTTTCAATTTCAATTTCGTTTCAAAGCATTTATCATTTTTCGAAACAAATTATCACTTCGGCTCCGATTTTATTTTTGCAGTCGAAAAAGAAAAATACAAAATTGTCATCACATTTTCCGTTCCATGGTTGGACTATAGCACAGCCTCTCAGAAGATCTGAGTAATAAAATTCAACGAGTTTTCCATCTTACTCATGTTTCTAAAATATAACTATTATTAGTTTATGAAGCAAATCATCTTAATCATTTTTATCAGCAAAAATTTTCTGTACACTTCTAACGACATTTTTTTTAATTAATAATCTATTTTTTATACATTTATTTAAGTATCAAGTATTTTATGAAAATTTCAAATCAAATTACATTGTTTTGACAAACAAACATTTCACTCAATAATTTGTTGTTGAAAACAAATCCTTTGTAGGCAAAAAAAAAGATTGTTTCTGGGAGCTTAATAAAAAATTTAATTGTGTCTGGGAGAATGTTTGGCCCTTCGGATTGGTCTAGCTTTACACAAAAGGTATTAAAATAGCCCCCCAAACATCATATATAAAGCAGAAGACTTCGAATATAACAAAAGTTCAGTATTTTTTTTATAAGGTTTCAAACGACTGGGAGGAATTACCGCCCACAGAAACGGTCTGTCAATATGAAATATTTATTTTTAATAATATTCTATGTGACATATATAAAAATCAGCACTTCGAATCTAACAAAAGTAAGTTATGTTTTTGTCTACCTTTTCTACCTCCTACCTGTGAACGGGCCGCCTAGTTAAACTAGTTAGTACACACACTCTTTAACACATAGAAGAGTGTCTATACCGTAAAATGTGTTACTTCAAAAATATGTAACGTCTGGGGGCCCTGGATCTTAGACTATAACTTTTATGACTTTTGAAAGTTTTACTTACGTATGTTCCTGGGTTAATTTTTTATTAAACAGCTGTCAAATTTATAGTGATTTGTCCCTAGAATCTAATTCAGAGCTCAATATTTAACCCAAGAAAGTGCAAGTAGTCCTTAGTGGTAGAGTTTCGTGATATGGTTTGTATGAGGCGCTTGGCTTCTAAATGTAATAATACCATTGCTCGCAATTTATAGTAATTTTCCCTAAAAAAATTTTCCTAGTTAGAATCTAACACAGAGCTAAATATTTAAATATTAATTTAGTGCTTAGTGGTAGAGTTTTGTGATGTTGTTTTTAGCGGGTTCGAGATGTGATAACCCCATCGGACGCGGTTGGTATAATAATTTAGGTTACTGGATTATAAGACTAGTGCAGTAAGTCATAAGTTGGCTGTGCAGAGCTCGCCCGGATTGGTACCACCGAATCTAACTAGTACACGGCTCTCCTGATGGTATAAGCCAACCGTGGCGTATATACCCTATTGCTAGTGATGTACCGCTGTTATGACGCCTGGATGTTAGACCATTACAATTTGCCAGCTACCCTACTCTCTGGACCGGAACATAACATTGTCATTATGGTGACAGGACGAGGCAACGACGTGGATCCGTACCATGTAAGTTGCTGCACAGCATTATAGCACCTACATCGATAGGGACTTGGCGTGAAATATCTTCACGCCAAGACCATCGCTTTACCCAAGACCCTGGCATGACTTTCTTTGGAGATAACGGACTAATTTTGAATCATTTAAACCGGATTTTGTTAAATCGGGTAATTTGATGCGGTGGTATTGGTGGATCCCTTGTACCCATGTAAACCCATGTAAGTTGCTGCCCAGTAATGTACCAACGGTGGCCTTTTTATGATGATGATATAACACTGACATTTGTCAGTCGATACTCGCAGCCTACATCGATAGGGACTTGGCGTGAAGATATTTATGTATCTATATAACGTATGCTCACCTATTTCGTGGTGCCAGGCAGAAGTCAGTTGGCATATTTTCTGGCTATAAATCACACTCTGTATGTAATAAAATTTGAACTATGACGAGAAAATGTCACATATTCATTGAGTAAGGTGAGTTTCTTTTTTTTTTCGTAATCTCACATTTACTTAACTGGAGTGCCATCAATACCGATGATATGTTATCAGTTTTATCTGAACGGTGATATTCTATTACATTGGGCAACTAGTGTCGGTAAACACAAATGCAATACTAAGATAACGTCTTATCGATATTTTCAAGCGTTTAGAAAAACGACAGATCGTCGCCTCTGTGATCAAGTAATTCAATGATGGAATTGAATACATGATGGTCCCAAATTCGATTCCAGGGTCGGGCAAATCAAAATTTATTATTTTTCTAACAAAAACTAACGTTGCCAGGGATTGAATAAATGCGCGGTTGGCGATAGGATTGCCACTTATCACATTGTAGAACTAGTACCTCAGCTAGTCATAGGTGCTGTCGTTGTATCTCCGCCTAACTCTTCGAGTATACGGACGCAAAAATACTTTTTTTGTTTTTTATGTTAAATCAAGCAGGTTTTTTTTATGAAGTAGTCAAATTATGATATTTTCGTTCGATAAAGTATACCTCCAAAGTGTTACCAAAATTTTATGGCAAATAGTTAAAGTATTTCAAAGCACTTTGCTTTGAAATGTTTTCGGATAAAATTGCTACTGGTTCAGTGCTTTTTGATTTATACTCGTAATTAAATAATTCATACGTACGTACGTACGTATCTAATTGTTTACTCGGACTACATAATATTGAAATTTCAGACGGTTTAGTTCAGTGTTACTGTGTTTAAATTATTTAACAACATATTGGTAAACAAACATACAAATTTTATGTAATAATATAGAGTTTCATCAAAACAAACCACTGCTTTCATGACCCATTTCTAACATCTTTTTCTTCCATTTTTACCATCAAAAGATACCTATATGAGATAGAAGACAGCCCACTCCTTCTAGCATTCGTGTAGTAATTAAGGGGCCATGTGTGCTAAAATACGTCAGCAATATACTGTTTTTTTCATACAAAGCAATTATGGATCTTGGCGACAAAAATACACAAGATTAACATTAATGTGCTTTATAAGACTACTGTTTCCAAAACACGATTCGTTTCACTTTGCTCGATAGAAAAAAATCAAAAAGTTAACCCTTTTTTGAAAGCAAAATCCCAATATCGACAAAAATATCGACACCAGATTTAACATAAACATAGATAAGTATTATACCTAAAAGATAACTGTTTCAGTTTTTATATTTTTTTCAAATTACTTTTATAGTGTCAAAAATAGTGATTTGGCGCTTAAGACATTTACTTTAGAGCGCAGTATTTCATAGTAATCATGGAACCCCGTTCCATGATTACTATGAAATGAGTGCGCTGATTGGCTGTTCTGGCTGACTAAGTATGGGGCCTTAACAGATTTTTATACTTGTTGTTAAAAGAAAATAAAAGAAACAACTTGGATCACATTTGTTTACAGCAATACAACGCTTTTTCCAGTGACCATCTTGTTAGTCGAGAAACTAACATAAACGTTTAACTCTTCCGACCAACCGCGCGATGTACCTAAGTTCGATTCCTGATGACGACAGGTATATTTATGATGAATATTTAGATGTCTGCATTTCCGAATCTGGATGTTTATTAAATTTATTCTGGTATCTGATTCAGCATTTCTAATTAGTGTCGTTGTTGTCGTTTTGTTTATTTTGGGGTTAGATTCAATTTGTGGAACTTGTCTAAGGATGTTTATTATTTATTTATTTCTAGATTGGTATTATGAAGACCCTTCTCCTTCCTTAAATTGGTAATGTCAAAATGTTGTGGTAGGCCCCAAAAGAGCTAGTTGACAAACTTATTTATTATAAGGTATTCAAATGATTGTTAAAAACCCAGTTACGGAATTTACCACAGCTGAAGTCACAGGAAATTACCTATTAGTTAAGACTAATTTATCCTAACATATATTATAAACCACCGGCCCGTCCCGACTTCGCACGGTTATGAAATATACATACAAACCTTCATCTTCAATCACTTTATCTATTAAAAAAACCGCTGCGTAGTTTTAAAGATTTAAGCATACAAAGGGACATAGGAAGCGACTTTGTTTTATACTCAAATATGTTTGTCTGCTTGTCTGTTACGCTTGTTAGTACTGCACTGAACCGCGACTTTAATACAATGTTATTAGCAGTTAACTTCCAGAGTTCAAACATAGTCACTGTTGAAGTGAAAACTTCTTTAACGGCGTTGCGCACTTTTTTTGGAATGGGTAAAAACTTTTAAACTCGCGTCAGGACACGTGACCTGATCGAAAATTCGTAAGACGGCGCAGGCATTTGCGCGAAGATTCGTGTTGTTATGTTTGTGTACGATAGCGCAATAAATGAATATTGTATTCTACCACATAAATGATAGTACTTTGATACTGATAATTAAAACAATTCGTGCAAAATTATTCCCTAACCATTCCAAAATATCAAATATGCACAACGTTAACATTCAAGTTTTCACTTTTGCCGGCACTATAAAAATCGTAATTATTCTACGCTGACAAAGTCAAGTACAGTTAATATTATATAAAAATAAATAATTAAAAACATACAGAACTAACCGTACTCATAATTAAAAGTAAGTAATACGCGGCATAACAAATGAACGAATTAACAAAGATCAGCCGGAGGCGCAGATTAGGCCTTAGGCAACACTTTTACTAGCAAATCTTTGTATAATTGACTTTCTCTTATCTTTAATAAACGACGTTTAGTAACTTAATAAACGGCAATGTAGTAGTATTTTACGATACGCCGGAAGTGCAACGAAAGAGTCAGTAATTTGCAATTTTTCTGAAAGCGCTAATATGAATCAATTCTACGATAATTAATATAATATTCGGATACAGAAAAAAATGAGAGAAGTGAAAGAAAGGACATTCTTGTCGACATTTATTGCGTAGTAGCTAAGCCGACAGACGTTGGCCTGTCCCAAATACGAATACTGATATTTCTTTCATATTAACCTTCTCCTGACAATAAGAAAATAGTAAATAAAGAATAAGCAAAAATGATACAGCCGTTCACGCATGATGCAATGACAGAAGGAAGTAGAGATCTATTTGATATACAAGACTAACTGACACGGCGAACTTCGTATCGCTATCACATTAAGAACTACTAAGACTTTGTATGGAAAAATGTTGAAATGTTGTTTTATCCAGTTTCCTTGCAATTTTTCCGGTTTTTCTTTAGAAACTTCTCCTGACAATAACTAACAGAATTAAGCAAAATTGGTCTATCCGTTTACTTATTGCAACGATCAATAGAAATAGAGATTATTTTTCGTATACAAGACTAGCTTTCCCGGCTAACTTCGTTCCACCCGTTCAGTTTGTACGGAATTTTTTTTTCATAGTTCCCTCGCATTTTTTTACCCTTTTTCTTATCTTTCAAACCTTCCCTGGACTTGAACAAATAATTCAAAGCCAAAATTAGCCAAATCGGTTCAGCCGTTTTCGAGTTTTAGCGAGACTAACGAACAGCAATTGATTTTTATATATATAGATAACACTACCCCTCGACTTACCTACACAAATTTATTTAAATCAAAAGTAAATAAATTATATGCTTGTGTTATGTTACAAACTGAAAATAGATAAACCCCAGTCCCAGAAATACAGACATCTAAATGTTTATCACACCAATGTTTCCATCCGTCGGTTATGAACTCCAATCTCGCAAATGGTCGGTAGCGTTAAACGTGTAACGCTAACCCCTCGTCCAACGAGGCGTTTAAAATAAGATTAAAATAGGAGACGGCTGCTATTATTGTCTCGCCCCTTTTAAGGTACCAGCATGTTCAACATGTTTTAAGGTGATCCATTAGGGGATAAAAAGTTTACAATAACAAATATACCTATGCATTATTTTTACTAGCAACGTTATTTTTATTAGAAAATTGAAAAAAAAAACACTTTTTTCTGTTTTCCGACCCGAGGATCAAACCCGGGGCAGCAAGAAGTCAAGTCACCGGACCGCTAGATTATCCCAAAAGTAGGTTAACACGGCCCTTTATCTTCGCATGTTTGATATATACCCGGACACTAGGCATGCCTATTTTTATAGACAAACCGTAAGTATTTTAT